>JAANBA010000297.1:0-56824 GCA_014621435.1 Neopestalotiopsis clavispora
CGTCCCGACCATTGAGCAGGCGCCCCGGCTCGAGCTCGTCCAGCTCCAGAGCGCCGGCGCCAATTACCTGTTGGACAATCCGTTGTTCAAGGATTCAGATGTGGCCTTTTCAACGGCTAATGGAGTTCACGGGTCAGTTGCTTCTTTGTGTATTGTCTTTGCGCGTCAACATCACTGCTACGAATGTGCACTCCTCGCATCAAGTGCTTCTTTTGCTAACATTATCCGACAGTCCCCAAATTGCAGAATGGGTGATTACCACCTATCTGATGCACCAACATGAATGTAAGTAAATCTCAAGTGGCTCTTCATGGGGTGATGAGGACCTGAACTGAATGTCGCGCTAGTGGCGATTTACTTGGACCAACAAAAGGATGGCCACTGGAACCGGCGCACTACAGCACTTCAAGACGCTGTAGGGGCACGAGTGTAAGTGACGAGCCTAATACGTCTAACTAAGACGCTATGCGACTGACATAACTCATCCAGCGGCATTCTTGGCTACGGTAGCATTGGCAGACAGGTGGCACGAGTCGCCAAGGCCCTGGGTATGGACGTGATAGCCTATACCAACGGCCGGCGCACAACGCCAGAGTCGCGCAAGGACACGGGCTATATTGTGCCGGGGACCGGCGACCCCGAGGGCATTTTCCCATCCAAGTGGCTCTCGGGCGCCGACAACCAATTCGAGGAGTTTCTGAGCTCAGACCTAGACGTGCTGGTGGTCTCGGTCCCGCTGACGGCCAGCACCAAGGGCCTCATCTCGGGACCCGAATTCAAGCTCCTGGCCAAGCGCAAAACGTTTCTGTCCAATATTGCGCGCGGCCCTATTGTCGATACCAAGGCTCTAATGACCGCGCTTGAGCAAGGGCAGATCCGGGGCGCCGCCCTCGACGTGACGGATCCGGAACCTTTGCCCGATGGTCACCCGCTGTGGAAGGCGCCCAACGTTTTCATCACGCCGCACGTCAGTGGAGTCTCCAATGCCTACAATGTCAGAGTTTACGACATTCTTGCGCTGAATTTGCAGAGGTTGGCTGAAGGCAAGAAGGAGTTTGTCAACAAAGTTAATAAGAAGGAAGGATACTAGAGGTCTTACGTGATAGTCAACCATCTTTGCGTGAAAAAAACACAAAGATAGTATCAAGTATAGTGTAGAACATGCAGCGATTTTCAATTGTTGTTTCGGTATAGTGGAATAAAATATGAGAGACGGGCTTCTAAGACGTACGACAAATTCGCAACCATTCCGGAGAGATAATAGGTCCTTTCATACCTGGCGTTTATCAAAGTAAACCAAGCCCATATAAGATCTTCGTAATTTCTACGTCACTCTACTGTTTCGACCTATCTGGCTAACAATGGGTCCAAACCTCAGAGTAAGCTGGTAGACGTCTCTGGAGAACCATATTATCATGAACAAAAGCAGTGCTCAATTTATATCACCAAAAGAACTCTGCACGGCTCGTATGGGTCCCTCATCAAACAGTACTGGTACAAGTAACAGAAGTCAGACAAGGGATGCACCAGACTGTTTTGGTATCTACTAATTGTCAAGGGGAACAGACTATATGTGTTGAGACTAGGTCTACTATAGCCCTATCAATCCTTGCGTCTGCGGACACAGCAACGCCATTCATCCAGAAACAAGAGCAAAACCCAGAACAAAGTACACAAGTATCCCAACTGCCCTATCCCATTCAGGTCCTCCTCTTCACTTTGCTCCGATCCCGGCAAATCTTCCATCCAGCCCGACTTCACCATCCAAAGATGAAGTATCCAAAGGTGCCAGTAGCAAAAGATAATTACTGCCATACACACACCCACGATCGCTGCCCAGTACAAAATGACACATCCCCTATCACTTCCACCTTCCATTTCTTCTTTGGCTCTCTCTTCAGCTTCTTCCAATGTTTCCTCGTCTTTGCGGTAGCGATGTTTGAACTGGAACAAATGGGCGGCGTGCGCCGCAACATAGCACAGCGATAAGAAAATGAAACACCACGTTTCTGCCAATGCCACTGGTGGCAGCACGCCGACCTGATCGAGCTGAGATGTAGTCAGACTCGTCAGAGGGTTAAGATCTTGGTCCAAGAAGCACGCCATTGGGAGAAACATGGAACTATCGGTATTTCTGTAGAGGTCGCTGTCTCGAGTGTAGAAGGGATCTGGCACTCTCGTAACTCCGGTCCACTCGTATGCTAGCAATCTTCCGACAATTGCGAATATGCCCACGTGCGCAGCTGTTCGAAGTAGGGCGGCGCCGACCGCGGACCAGTAGTCTCGCACCATAGCCACATACATGGTTATGGAAGCAAATGCTATGAGCATTGCATTGATGCCGAAAATATAATGATAGCCAGATAAGGTGCACTTTCCAGAGAGGCCAAAATTTATGACGTATGACAGGGTAATGATGGTAAGAGCGTCGGAAGCCGCTTTGAGAAAGGTACGAAGTGAAATGACAAGCCGGCTGCGAGTGGTAGGGGGTGAATATAGCCCCGACACCCAATGGATAACAAATGGCGGTCTAGGCAAAAGAGAGATTGAATTAGTTTTTTTTTTTTTTTTCGAGAGTAATAGCTGAATGCCAATTTGGGTGTGTGTCAAAATGAAAGCCAAATATGTGACACACCTTGAATCGTTTTCATATCGTTTTATATGATTCTTCCAAATTTGTCGTTTCGAAATTTCCCAACAAACAAAGGCAAAACCCAGGGGCGCTTATAAGCGGCGCAACCGCAAAGTAGATCAGGATCTAGTTTGAATCACTATGAATGTTCAAGTAAGAATGAGTTGCGAAGTGACCTACACCAAGCCCAGCAATATCAGGGTTGCCTTCAAACAGGCCACGTGTAATTGGTCCGTATGCATGAACTGTTCCATTGGAATTCCAATGAATTGTGCAGGCGTCTTCAAGGGTGACATTATCTATTCGATGATTGGGGGCGTGGCAAACTGCTTGCACATCAAAAGAGTAGGTTTGGCTAAAGAACGAATCCGCAAATTCTTTCACGTCTGCCCAAGTGAAGTTTTCCATGATGAGGACTGTAGGCGCGATGCTTCGGGGACTGATTTCGTTGAACAATAACCATTGATATGGCGAAGTGACACAATTCTCAACTTGGGGTGCGGCGTATTAAATACACCAACGGCCGGCGAGGTTCGAAAGGTCCATGGCATGCAGTCCGGCTGCATGATGAGTGGAAATTGCACAAACGGCTCCCGCAGATTTCATAAGATTGCCCCCGAGCACTTCGTTCTGTGTAGGGCCACATCAATGTAATCGGTGAGATTCAACAAGGGGGTCAATATGTATAGGCCGTCAAAGCAGCCGCATACAATCTTTTAGGCATAAATCATCCCCCTGCATACCTTTTGCAGCTTCCCCCAAAATTGGAAGTTCAGCCTTATCACATCAGGACACCATATATAATTGCAACCACGATGCATGCTCTTTTTTTGCTGAGCGTTAATATTCAGTTCTTTGCTACAATCGATGCATAACCCATGTATTGATAAGAGTAACCGGATGCAACTCCATTTTGTCCTTGTAGGAGGAAGCCACTTGACGACACTTAGATGTGTATACGAGCGAGACGATGCAACAATCTTGGTAAGGCTCCAAAGAGTCAAGACCCTTGTACTAAGTACAGATGATACCCTTAGTCCGGGGATGCGTATTTACTATGTGAGCCGCGGATATCAGCCCAAAAACAGGTCGTCCAAGTTGGCCTGGAACTGGGGTTGACAACCATGCTCTCCCTCTAGTCATCGAGTCATTCGCCTGCAGTAATGAAATCAGAGTATAAGACGAAATAAGACAAAGTGCGAGGGCCTGAAAAAGATGGATCGCGAGCGCAACACAGCCAAGTAAGAGGGTGTTCAGTCCCACCTGGTCGCATGGGGATAAGCGCCGATGCAAGAGGCAATCCTCCTTCGACAAGGATGATGCCACCGAGATCAGCAACCTTTATTTCCGTCTGTAAGACCAAAAGACCTGACTGGATTGATTCTATGAAACTTTCCACATTGGGGGAGGCTCTGACTATTCGCTAATTTAAGGTTCAATAATGCTCACATCTGCGGCTTGGCAGAGAGGTTCAGGCACAGCCTTGCCATGTAATAAGTCCTAGATCAGATCTGGTGGGTGGGATTACGCAATCATTCCTGCACTCTAAGCACATGTCTATGATTTAAGCGCGAATGAAAGGATATCTGCCTCCGCGAGTGACCATCGCCGAATACAAATCGCTATACTGCTGGTACAGTCCTTACTGGTGTAGGAACTCTGCATGCAAGCCTCAATGCTGGCCAGACTACTTGCGTCAAAACGTACTTTCGGATCAGTATGGATGCCAGTTCACGGGATGCTCATCCACTACGGCTGTCCTTTCCTGGGTCTGATTACGGTCTATGAAGTCCAGAACGATGGAAATCCCGCCTCAGGAAGGAATATGATAAGCGACGTACTCCGCCGTGCCTCTGCAGGGCGGAGGTATGTTCCATATGAGGTCGATGGTCGCGGAGTATTGCTCTTCGCGAGCTGTGCTCTATAGCCGATCAGATCATTTTGGATTCAAAAGGTATTTTTAATGCACTTATGAACAAGAATCAGAGGAGAATAGATCAACTGCTCCATTACTTAATGCCGTCTGTCGATCTCGTTACCCCTGGCGAAGCACACGTAGGCCAATACTCCACATTTCGGTAGAGTGATTGGACCCCATCGTGTCTGAGAATTTCAGCCGCAGACTTGGCAGTGAAAGTGCAAAAACGCTAGGGAATCAACGTCTATGCCGCAGCGAGTTCTGGCACCTGGGCTTTGCAAGTTCAACTGGTGACAAAACACCTACCTATTCGGTTCATCTTCGAACAGAAGGCAATCATAAAATAGGGGAAGCATGATATTTTGTCACTTTGTATGAGAAACTTAGAATCGCCTCCAGTACAATCTCGCACGACCTCAGTCTAGATAGCCACTCACTGCCTGGGTATGATGGCATGCAAATGCTGATTGTGCAGTCAGTACTGCTGAAGAGTGGGAAACACACGTGTTGAGGTCTATACAGATAATGTATGACTAGGCAGAAAGAATGGATCTCTAGCCCCAGACTACATGACCATGCAATACAGGAGAGGTGATTTGTGCCCGATTTTACCCCGCATTTCTATATTTGTGAATCATAATTTTTTTCCTATTTCTTTTAACATCACCACCTACCATAACTGGGAGCGCTTCATGTTATCTTGACATTTAACAACTTTGCTCTCGACACACTCCATATATTACAGAATGGCAGCTTTTGAGCGCGTGTTCGACATCAATCTGGAGAATGGACAGTGGCCATACAAACACTACAAACACTTTATCACGGAGTTGCGCAGTAGAGTCGCAGACCCGGCGATCCCCGGGGGTCATCTCTCACTGCCGGTGCTTCTTCCTCAAAACCCCGACAATCCGCCATACTTTGACCTTATTCTCCTCACAGAGCTTGCCAAGCCGTCCAAGAATATACTGCAAAGAGGAATAAGAGTCAGGATTCGTATGGATAACCTCTATTTGATTGGGTTTACCAATGAGGCCGGCACGCCTCAGTGGTTCGAGTTCCTGCATGAGGACCGGCGCCAGTACATTCCCGGCTCTACAAGTCTGGGTTTCAGTGGCCATTACTCCACCTTAGATAACAAATGTCCCGGTAACCAAGCACGAAACACTATTCCTCTGGGGAGGCAGCAGCTTATAACGGCCGTCAATGTTCTTGCGAAATCAACAGCAACAACGCCTCATCAGACCAATGCACCACATCTGCTGGTAATTATACAGATGTTCTGCGAGGCTATGAGATTCAAATACATCCGCAAGTACATTTCATCGGAGGTGCGCGGCGATTACGCGGCTTCGGGAAGAATACCGGATCAAAAGTGCATCGATTTGGAAACAAACTGGTCAGCCCACTCTTCTGCGGTCAATGCACAGCCTGGCACGTCACAAGAACCGATAAGATCTGAAGAAGTTGGGAAGAAGATAGAAGAATTAGGAGTCTTGCTTCGCGCAGAGTTGGACGAAATCAATTACTACAAATCGATCGCCGCTTCCGACACAGGTCGGAAAGAGAAGAAAAAGAGTAAGTAAGTGGGGAGGATGTCGCGCGCTTAAACACCAGGCGGGTCGCCGCCCGGACTCAGTATTAGTAAAGACGCGGGTAGAGCTTCCATTGGACGTCATGGAGTGAGTGAATAGTAGAATCCGCAAAAGGATTGTCTACAAGAAAAGGCCCGGTGCTTACAGCAGGTACCACATCCCAGAGACGAGTGTGTACCACCGGGCATCCACTAGTCGTTTAGACTCACTGGTCGTACTAATAAAAATAATTTCCAATATAAAATGCACCAACGACACTGACTGAAATAATGCACGTTTCAACAAAGTAATTTGACCAACTGTATCATTGTATTTGGAGTTCTTGAGGCTATTAGATTATGTAAATATAACTGTGAAATCAGTCAGTGAAGAGTGCTTTTCGAACGCCGTGATGGACCCAAATCTGGCGCGACTTACATGCGTTAATATCCTACCACGGTCACCACGCGTTTCTCTTCAGTGTTTATGCCAACTACCTCGTTTCTTGAAGATGTCGGGTCCTAGTATGGACCATATCATGGATGCGCGGCTATCTGGCCCAGTCTCGAGGGGGGAATTATCACGAGAATGGTGATACCATGGACACTTTGTCACTATGTTCTATGAAGGACGAGTCACCTTAGCATGGCATTCACAGGCCAGAGGTTGAGTACAGGGGAATATAGCTTCAATCCACAGGCGCCACCATGGAAGACGAAGGTATCATCTCAGGAGTCTATAACTCCACAAGACTATCTTCAAGAAGCGTCTTTTGATAAACGGCTTTTGCTGGTCTTTGGCGACGTAAAGCTAACCTCCTTCAGCCGGTATACTAACGTAGCAAGATTCTCTACAATTAAACTTCTTATTATTATATCGTTTTTCTTTTTTGTGATTTTTTTCTCTTTTTCTATGAAAATAACTAAAAAAAAAAAAAAAAAAAAAACACAGCACTCAGGCCGGCGGATACTAACAAACAGCCAGCACAAGACAAACAAATCACGCGATCCTCGCACCAGGTATATCCCAGTCAGATAAGCCAAATCGTGATCCATCACGAGGTGATTTATCAGTCGAAGAAGATAGATAGAAGATAGCACGAGGTGACTTATCAGTCGAAAAAGATAGATATAAGATGATCTCGCGATCGCGTCGCCGGCACTTACCCTATCACGGGAGCGCTGGCGCTCCTCGCACAGACGACAGCGGAACTTCGACGCGTCGCGTCGGTAAAGCTCGTCTGCCAGTCGATAAGCGTGGTTTCACCCCTTCCAAAGTTTGTGACTAGCGACATATGTATATATATGTCTTGATTGTACATGTTATCCACTAGCAATTTACCATCAAAAGATGGAAGAAAACGCACGAAGTAGAAAAATATTCGATCAGATACATTATCCCAATCACTGGTAAACACGCCTTTTTCAAATTTCAAGTAGATCCACAAACACTTTCGTCACCCTACGCGCTTTTCGACTTTTCAATCACCTCCGTTTTCTCGCTAACTTGACCGTCCGAAGGGTCCTCTCCATCTCCTGACTTGACCTTCCCGACATTGGAAACTTTTCTCTGCATGAGATACTGATCTAGCTCTCTGATCGGACGCCACCGCTTCCCGGGCTTAAACCAAATGTCAGGATGAGTTTCATTGGGGCCATTCGTCGTTGTGCCGGATAGAGAGGTCATTGAGGGGAGGGTTCCTGACAATGGTCAGCTGGGCTATCTTAGACCAGAAAAAAAAGCTTGAAGGAGAGAATATTACCATGAATGAGGCGTAAAAGATCCCACACGTTGCAAATGACGACTTGAATGATCCAAGTTATGACGAACATGGGGGAGAATATAAGACCACCGAATATTCGCATGGTTGACCCTACAATGCTGGTCGGAGGAGCAGCGACCGATTTTCCAGATTCTTTTGACACTTCCTCGTTTCTCTGCTCAGCCAGAGGACCTTTTGTCCGCGTTGTTTCGGCCTCTTCATCCTGTTTTCCATGATTCGAGGAGACCAGCACACGACAAGCCACAAATACTTGGCGCGCAGGAAATTCAACAAGTATGTATACAACCCAGAAAAGGAGGTACCACGACTTCTCGTCATGCTCGGCTTTGAACGCCATCTTGTGTTTCTTCCTTCCAGATTGGACGTGCTTTGCTGCGCGATACTTGGCAAGCTGGCTCTCCTCCATCTTCCTGCGCGAGTATACGTGCATGGCACGCGAAGCTTCCCGAGCTATGCTTGCGAGGCTCTGCGCGTTCAACAGCATGACTACAGTCAGGATTAGTGCGATAATAGCACAAACAATCATGTCAAACACGAGAGGGACGTCTGGTGTGCCCGCCATGCTAAAAATGCTTGCTGCGAATCCCAATGGCAGAAATACAACGGTTACATAGGTGAACAGTCGTAAGTTCTCTTCTTTGCTTGTGCTGCGATTCTCACTAATTTTAGCGATGTTTGTTGATAGGGTAAAGTCGAACTTCTCCTTGAGGGCTCTGGCGTCAAGCTTCAAGCCCTTAAAGTCCGTAAATTTCCTCTCAATAGATCCTCGGAGGTTGTTGATACTTTCACGGTATTTCCGTTCGTCGTTCCGGGTCCACCGAGGCTGCTGTGCGCGATCCCTTTCTCTAGTATCCCACATGTTCATCACATCGAGGATGTTGGATAGACTTGAATCTATCGACTCTAGAAGGTTCCGTTGTCTCTGCAGCTGGTTATGTGTATTTGCCAGATACTTTTCGCTGCTCGAATGGGCAAATGAAACTGTAGCGCGGTCCAGCTCAATCTTGAGGTTGTCGACAATCATTTCTGTACTCTGCAAAGTGATATCCACCATTCGTCCAATGAAAAACAGCTCCAAGACCTTGCGTTGCTTCCAATCTCTTTCATGCTGCAGGGCAAATCGCATTCCTCGCGCTGCCGATGCGACTTCGGATTCGGATCTGGTCGGCCATCTACCAAATCGATAAAGTGACAGGTCCAGTAGCGGTCAAATATATCACCTTCAAACCGGAAACCTAAACAAGCGCGTACGGGGATTCTCCCTTGAACCGTGGGGAAGTTCTTTCCAGATGAAGATGGCTTACTGGCCCGCTGAGATGTAGTGCTATTGTTGTCAGCCAGCAGATAGAAGCTAAAAAGCAGTTCGGTTTGCCATTCGTTATATATCTTGCTCGTCTCATCGGAGAAGTGAGTTACTCGCTTAGAATGTCGATCAAAGAAAAGAGATAAGGATGCTTGGTAGACAATGTGCGTTGTCAAGTAGCAGACAACCGCGGTTTCAGCGTCTGGTTCGCGCAACCAAACCACTCGTTTCTTTGCGTCTTCCGCCTTGCGAGGTTTTTTGAGAGTGTTCCAGAGTTCTCGTTTGTCAGAAGATATTTTGGGATAGATAGGTCGTTGCTTATTTCCCATCTTGCTCACATGTTTTTGCTTAGGCACATTTGTGACAGCCACAAGCCAGCCCAATGGCTTTTGGGTCCCGAAAGGTTTGTCATCGTCCGCGTTATATTCCAATTGTCGAGACACGATATCTCCGCTGAGTCTTCGTTTTGCTTTCTTTATCACGGTGCTGATTTCAGCGAAATCGGGCAATGGCAACTGCTGTTTTGCAAAGAAAGCCGGATAGTTGAACAGCCACTCATCGTCGATCTCCACGATCTTGCTGGAGTCTACCGAGCTTCCAAATGGGAATATCTTTTTCATGGCTGTTCCGGTCTTTCTGTCTTGTTTCTCGTTACTCATGTTGTGCTCCTGTTGTATCATCATCCTCTCAGCCAAACTTGCCAGATCAATGGAGATCTTCTCCAATTGATTCTCCAGATTGTGGCCCAGTCGTGACAGTTCCTTAGGGGTCAAGCCTTGCTGAGCGTTTTCCTTTGGCTCGGGGATCCGCTCTAGGCACTTTTGACAAATCGAATCGAAATTGAGTAAGAAAATATAAGAAACTTCGAAGTGGGCGTGAAAATAGAATTCCCGGTTTCGCTCTCCACTGAATAGGGCCGGCACGGGCTTGCCGTCTGCACTCTCTCTCAACTGTCCTGGAAAAAAGCCATTTGAGCTAGTTATTCCAAGCAAGCTTTGTACAGCGGCTCGAACTTGTTCTGTGGCGCTTTTGGATGAGTTGACTCGAGAATCGTGAGTGCCCATGACAATGGTCAAAGCATAACGAATAGCGTTCTGCCATGTCATCTCTTCGTTATCTTCGTGTTGAGCCTGCGCCTGAATCGTGTTCTCCCACAACTCGCGAGATGACGTGCTTTGTAGGAAAAAATCAAGCCCGTAATAAAGTGCAGTGTCTCGGGCGTGAAAAAGGAAACGGTGTTCCCTGACAGAGCGTGTGACTGTAAGATGTGTAAAAATTAGCTGGGTTTGATTTCTATTGATATATGCAGCAAAGAGGAATTGGAAAGAAATACCAGCCAACATTCTTTTGCCGGAGTCGTCATTTTTCATAGTGAATCTCTGTAGGATCTCTCTCTGGATATCCGTGATAGAAAGCTGCCTTCTCTCTGAGATGTAACTCCATTCTTCCAAGAGATTCAGATCTTGCAAAGCCTTCAAAGCTCTCCAGATCCACACATGGTCATCCAATCGGAATGTGTTAATGCCTTCTTCTACTGCATGTGGCCACGCAAATTTGATGCGCTGGTCGGTATCTTGCAGCCCTTGAAGCCATGGAATGCAAATTTGTTTCAAGAGCTTTTCGCAAAGATTCCTGGCTGTCTGTTCGCGGGTATAGAAGCTCAATACTTCAGTTGCTTTCATAATCTGAAAGGGGGCGTCGACTACCCTTTCCGGAGCCTGCCATGAAAAGCTATCATTGACACTGGGATATATCTTACCAGTCACCCAGTAGTTGGCCGCCATCTCGCCGGACTCCAACTTATCACTAGAGATTAGCCACTGAATATGACCCAGACAGACCTTCCGGATTCGCTCTTGTAAGCTCTTGACGATGCCGGACTTGTCATTTGACTTCTCTAAGCGTTTGGACACCTCTATGAGGAACTGAATGGCAAAACTTGTAACGTTGATGGGTCAGGAAATCGATTTCCTTTTGACTTTTCGAAGGGGACTCACTAGCTGGTCGAAGTACAGATTCGATGCATTGACATGTCTCCGCATGTAAGTGCGACAGGCTGCATACCACCGTCTCTTTTCGACCCCATAGGAATGGAACAGACAGACAGAATATGTTCCAAATTCCTCCATATCAAATACTCGATATGCTCAGATGGTGAAGCATTTGCCCGCGGTGTTCCCGTCAAGTGCTTCACTTTACTCGGACTTAGCGTGATGCCCGACGCATGATCTCTAGATATGTTGGACACATCCAATCCATCTTGGCCTTTATGGATCTTTGTTTCGTAATCATTGTTCGTGGAAGAGATCTTTGGTATCGCAATGTGACCGCCAATAGAAGGAAGATATTCTGGGCGGAGGGTATTTTTCTCGATGAAGCGGTCCATATCTATCTCCTGCGCTTTGATAATAAGATCTTGCCACTTTACGTCGGAAAGAGGTTGCAAGAACATTCGGTAGGCTGTGATGATCTCGAGCTTTCTTGTTCCATTAGTAGTATCACGGGCTCCTTTCCGTAATTCTTCCGTCCAAACTTGCGGCGAGGACCCATCCTGGTCGATTTCGAATTGCTTGGGTTCGCCATTGACAAACACTGCGGCAACTACAACCACGACACGAGGTTCATTGGTTGCTTCCTCGATATTCGCTCCTCGTTCATCGGCCAAAGCATTCGGGTCTTTTATCTCACTAGGTTCTGTGATCGAAATCTTTGGTGGTTCCACCCCTTCATGCTGGAAGTATCCCAACTGCACTTTCATCGGCTGCCGCCGAGTGTCAGAACGTCCCTCGTCTGAGTTTTGGCCGCCTGGTTTCTGTCCTGTCTCCTCTCCCTTTACATCTGCTGTTGTTTCCTGTTCGGGGTCTTTTCTTCCAACTGCCTTTTGGTCTGTACGTAACGGTATATAAGGAACTCGCCATATCCATGAGCATCTGCCAGGACCTGTTCCACTTTCCAAGAAGCCGATCCCGTGCTTGTTGGATTTCGAACGAGACTTGCCCCCCACGTGATCGAGGTCTCGGATCCGCAGGTGTTTCAGGAATCTTATCGCAATCTGGTCATTTGCACTGGTTTCCAAGATGCATCTGTGCAATAGGGTGTTTTCATGAACCATCCAATCAATGGTCAAGCTACTGCGGGGGTCGTAGAATTGTTCAGGGTCATATTTGTAGCACGGCCATCTCCACTGCTTCCAGCTCAGCCTCGGCGGTTGATCTGGTTTCAGGCTAAGTCCACCTAGAGATAGTCCGTAACTTTCATGGCGGAGTGATGGAGCTTTTATCATGTTATCCAGGACTCTTGCTCGGCTGTTGAAAAGGGAATGCTCCGGTACAAAGTCGTGGTCCGCACTGAACAAACCCGATCTTCCTACGCCCAGGTAGTCGCCAAATTGCATGAGCAGCCCATAAGCATTGACAGTTGCTGTCATGCCACCATCACCAAAAGATGCTGCGCAAAGGGGATTTGGCGATGATTCCCATGAGCTATGGTGCTCGTCATTGCTGGACTTCTGCGCGTTCTTCTGCGTGTCCACGCGCTTGATGTAATCCCGGACATGTTGATCAGTGGTTGAGTCGGGCTCTTTCCAGAATTTCTGCAGCACCTTTTGCCTACTCTCCTCCATTGCCCAGACGCTTATCGGGGAGCATTAGGCGCAGCAAATGATCGCGACAGAGGAGTTGTAGTGATAATGACATTGCGATCCCCCCTTCAACGGAGTCTTGTTGGATAAGAATCGACTTAGCTTACGCTAGTACGCTTTCCGCCGCCCCCAAAAGACCTGAGTGCGATGCAATGGCAAGGTTGTGGTGCACCGGGGAGATTGCGATGTCATGTTGGAGAAGGCAAGGTTCCATCTTAGCTGCATGATAGCCGGAAAAGGCAAAAGAAGGAGCAGCTCTGCATGGTAGCGGACGCATGAAAGCCCCCATCTCTGGTCACGGGCGCGAGGTAGGGCACCATGGGCTACCCGCTATGTAGGCCTACAATCAGCTGCCGACTTACCCCCCATACAAGGACCGCGGGCTGATTGCCCACTTTTTCTCTTAGAATCACAAATACAGATGAACTTGGAGGCAAAAGACGCGAGCCATTTACCTGTTCTGCTCATAAGCGCATAGAGTCAGACACCAATTGGTGACTATATACAGAGTACTCGCTCAACTTACTTACCGATACCACTGTTCAGCCGGACGCTAGCAC
This sequence comes from Neopestalotiopsis clavispora, assembly GCA_014621435.1. Classification (NCBI taxonomy): domain Eukaryota; kingdom Fungi; phylum Ascomycota; class Sordariomycetes; order Amphisphaeriales; family Sporocadaceae; genus Neopestalotiopsis; species Neopestalotiopsis clavispora. Next base: position 13,411 of record JAANBA010000297.1, read on the forward strand.
GGGCTTAAGGCTTCGCGGCTGGGGCTTAACGAGTTCACTATGGCCGCAGCTAGGATGCTACTCCAATTCACAGGAGCCTTGACAGGCGTTGACAGGGAGCCATCTATCACTCGGGACTGATCACGCAAGGCTGGACAGATTGTTGGTCGCGAAAACAAGGAAGTCTGCATATGGGGGTTACACCACGGGAATTGTGGCACTGGAGTGCAGCCAATGACCGTGCACAAGGGCCATCCCCGTACGATGACATGCAGCGGAGCTGAGATAACCCCCGTTACAGAACATCGCTTTTCTGTCGTGCAACGGTCAAATACGAGCAGAGGAAAGTCAAATAAATCTCGAGACTACTTCCCTGATGTTCTCACCTGAGCCAATAACGAAGGGGAATAAGTGATTGTAAACGCAACGAAAGTAAATTGAGTTGGTCCTGTAGAGCTACAAAAGAGATGCACTGAAGAGCTATCTAACATTCCCAAGCAGTTGATCTGCGATGGGTCATACTACGTCACGTCATGTAGACAATCAAGACACTGACTTGGGAGACGAAAAGGATGAAGGTCAGATGAAAGGGCAGCCTGCTATTATTGGAAATGCGGGATGTCGCACAAGAAATACAGGACCCGCTCCTCGCCACTATTGTCAAAATGCGGGATTGCGTGGGGCGCTTCTTTTCCATGTATAGAGAGATATCAGACTATTTCAATGTTGCACTACACCACTGCGACAGCAGACCAAAAAATGAAGCTCCAAACTGTTAGCCAGGCTTACTTTGCGGATACAGATACTATGCACTGCAAAATCCAGCCTGTGTTGGACCTGAAAAACTCCAACTAATAGAATAATAATCATATCGTACACATCATATCTTTGGATCTAAACCAGCCGTAGGTATGGATCTCTCGTCTAGAACATGTGCACCCGCACGGAGGAGTGGAACATGGTCGGCAGGAAACCCTTGTTCTCATCTACGCTCTCCACGGCGGCCTGCAGACTCTTCGGTGTCTTCTTGAGGACGGAAGCGGCCAGGTGCTTGTCGAGATGGTTGGCGTGCAGCTCGCAGAGCTTCTCGAAAGCCGCCAGGACGGTGTACTGGCCCAAAGCCATGGCGGCCTCCTTGCCTTGGTCGAGTATGTCGTCAAAGAGACCGACTGCCGGGCTCTCCTTATCGTCATCAGAGGAGGGCGCGTGCTTCGAGTCTTGACTTTTTTCGTTGGTGAGCGCAGGCTCCGTGGTCGACTTTGTGCTGCCAAAGCTCAAAACCCGCTCCAGCTTCTGGTTTCTTGCTTCAATCATCTTTTCGTAGCTCTGCTGCACGATATCTGTCGTGTGACTCCAGCTTTCGTGGCTCTGGGCCCCGCTCTCGGTGCTGTCAAGATACCTGTTCAAGATATTGCACATCTTTCGCTTCTTGCGTGCCATGTACGTCTTCCAAGCACGGTCGAGGCCAGGTTCGATGGTAGAACTGGTAAAATCTATGTCCGTGGTTGCGATCCTATGCCCGTAAAACTGATGCGTTGAGCCCAGCTCAAGGTAGCATAGGAACCACTTGGCTCCGGGCGCGCCAGAGAAGCGCGCAAGCACCCACTCCCCAGCGACAAGCTGAAGATGTGGCTCTTGGACGAATTCAATGAGACGCGCGGTGGTCTTTTCCTCTTTTGTGGGCTGGGAACCGAAATCCGCCTTATCGTTGGCGTTGTCTGTATTGCTGCTTTCATCCTTCTCGAGTGGCTGGCTATCCTCCGACTTCTTGTTCGTTTCTCCGCCAGACTTCATGAGACTGCGAAGGGACTTCGCTCTATCGCCATGGAGAACCTTGTCCTCAACCGTTTGTTCGACATTGAGTTCCTTCTGTAGAATGTGTTGCTCACACGCAAAATTCACAAGTACGCTCGCGAAGCCGGTACTGACGGTGCACCAGCCTGAAATCTTTTGGTTTGGGCTAGCTGCCTTGGCCACCTGCCTCAAGAGCTTCTGTCGGTCAATCATGGTGACGATGACGCGTTGAATGTCAAAGATCCCTTCTATGCCGGAACTGTTGATGATTATTGGGTTCGGGCAAATGAGGTGCCCAAAACCATTGCTCTTCTCGACCACTTGCTTCTTTGCCGTGCTTTCTTGCGGGCTGACCACAAAGCTGAGCTGCTGGATTCGAACTGGAAGAAGACATTCCTTCTTGCTACTATCACTAGTGGATATGAGACTCTCCAGATACTTTGTGACCTCTGGGTCCAGCGTCTTCCATTCGGGCTCTGGTGCTATTGGGTCTCCCTTAGAGATCTGCTCATCGACAGCTGCCACCTTCTCCGCTGGCTCAGAGTTATGCCTTTTGACTAGTGGCTTGCTGATTCCACTAACTCCAAAGGTTGGAAATTTGCGCATCTTCAGACTTGATGGGACATGCACGCTCGGGAGCGACGGCTTGTAGGATGACCAGACAGATTGATCATCAGAGGTTGGCGATGTGCAGGTTTCCACTGGCAGTGCCGCTTCAGCAGGTTGCGGAGTCTGTGTGGGCGGGACGCAGTGGTCCTTGATGTACAGGAGAATCTTGCCAATGTCAACAATGTGAGGCCGAAGATCGTCGAATTTCTTTTCACGAATGAAGACAGCTATCGCCCGAATCCACGCCAAAGGTAGGCCCTTACGGCCCTTGTCTTTCATGCAGTTTATAGAGTCCCGGAGCATCGAGATAATACGATGGTAGATGTCCATAATCTCCTTGCGCTTCTCCTGCGCTTTGACTGAGATCAATTCGTTGTAGATTCGGCCGCGGTCCTGGTCCGGTCTGTATGCTAGGTGAGAGGCGGGATACATGGCACGCCCGCGCACAGGGCTTCCCATCTCCACTCCGCTCCAATTGAAGACGGACACATCATTGTGGGCAACGATGGCCTCGTCGAGAAGACGGGCCAGGGCTTTGGGGTAACCCTCTGCACCAAATGACGGAAACCGGACGCCGAGAATTCCCATGAGAGAGTAGACGTGATCAACTGGCACGGTCGCCTTTCGGTGATACGCGAGCTGCATAACACTCTCAGCCGAGAATCCGCTCCGCGCTATGCCCTGTTTCCAGGAGTCGAGCTGACCGATTTGACCAAATTCGGCGATAGTGTCTCGATCAGATTCGATCAGCTTCTTTGTTTCTTCAACGAGCCACACAAGCAGGAAGTTTATCACCTGAACGTTCTCGTCTTCCTCGGTTGTGGCCATCCTCGGCAGATGATTTGCTTTGAGCTCCTCGAGAAGGCGCCTGTCCGATTCGCTCACTCCACGGCTGCATAGGCTCGAGGCTGCCACATAGATTGACCGAGTCATCTCAGAATTGACCGTTTCGTTCGTCATTGTGGTGGAGAACCTGAATCCTAAGCCTTGGAGGATGGAGATAAGTCGCAGTGCCACCTCAATTTGGTTCGCTGCTGCATGATCACCGGCATCGCTGCGGATGACTTCCACACTGTCCTCCTTCAGTAGATGGCCAAGAGCCTCGGACTTTACAAGTCCATCTACAATCTCCCCTGGCGACTCTTCGAGTCCAAAAACGTGTTTCGACAGATCTTCTCCAATGTACATGTCAATGAACGGAATCAAGGGATACACATATCCCAAGCTTTCAACAGGACGGCTGAGCGGCTTCCAGTCTGCATTGGTGAAGTAGGTCATCTTGCTCATGACAAGCTCCTGAAGTGTCCACGCACGTTTCGACCATTCAGGGGAGGATGCATTGATTGCACTGAAATTTTTAATGCTGCGTGTGGAGTCCACAGGTAGAGCTGCGTCGCCGTCCTTCTCACTCTGGAACCGCCTCCAGTCATTAACTGCGTCGTCGACTTGCCAGTCTGTGTCGAGGTGCACCAGGCAAAATTCGGCGTTGGCGTACCAGTCCCCCATGAGCGAGAGTGAGTTGGACAGCTCTCCGTGATTGAGCTTATCGATGCAGCACGTGTCGGACCAGATGTAGCGAGCGCCCTGCGTGGGAAACAATCTATTCTTGAAGATGGTTCCGGCCTCTGCCATCGCCTTCACGAGCTTGATGGCGGACTTCCAAAGCTGCAAGTGACTGACGAGCGTATCCACTGCAGGCCCAAGTCGGTGTATGGTCTCAAAAACTTCAGCATCCGCATCGGCCTTTTGTTGGTTCTTAATCGCCTTTGCAAGGTCTCGTTCAGCACCATCATACGCGTCTGCGTATTCTTGCAGGTTACCGTGCCTGTCAATCACGCCTTCCGAGACTTCGGCCACCCTCGCCGGGACGTCGTCAGCGCCATTGATGCGGCAAATGAGATGATGAACCATTTCCTCCTCCATTTTACGGTGTTCAAGTTTGGCTTTTGATTTATTCCGATGCTGCCGTGCCCTGGTGACTTGGGCCCTCGCGTCCTTTGCCTTGATCCTGTCGCGAAGAAGCTCGCTGATGTCCTTGTCGGTGACGGTGTTCTTCAGCAGAGCCTGAATGAAGTGGCTTTGGTCAATGATGTCTAGCTTCGACTGCTCGAGAACGAGTTCGATATCGTTTTTGCGAAGGCTTTCGGCCCCTCCCATGTGCTTCTCCTTTGCTCGGTTGATGTGAGCCAACGTGATCTCATCTCCTTTCCAACGATGCGAGAGCATGCAGTAGGAGTCCAAGGGGCTTATATTCCATGCGTCCACGAGATTTCCCGTCTCCAGATCAATCAGCCGAAGTGGACGAGTCACCTCTTCTGTTCCTGTATTGTCGAGAAAGTGTATGTCCTGAAGTCCTGTATGGGAATATTCGGTGGGCTCGAGAAAAGTTGGTTTGAACTGTGGAACAAACCACAAGTTCAAGATAGTCCGGAGCTTGTCCGGGCTGCTGCCAATTTGCTCGCACAATTTCTTGATGTGCTCCGGGGTCAGATCAGCATAGGTGTCCCCAGCGACCTTTGTCATTTTTTCTGTGATGATATCCATGGTTGCTAGATCATTCGTGACACTGAATCTGGTTTCCAAGGTCAGCCAAAAAGGTTGACCAGGCTTTGGATCGCTCTCTTATAGGAATTCGCGTCTGCATTTTTATGTGCTGATTTACAAAGGTAGCTGATGTGCTGTCCGGCAGACTAGCAAAAGAATATACTGGCCCACAAAACTGGAGACAGGAAGTGTACCTTGGAATGACATTTCCCCTTGGTACTGTCGTCGAAGCTGAAGGATTACATGATGCTCCGCTTTGGGCAACAGATCTGCGGGCTGAACTAGGCGGCTGAGGACCCCATCAAGTTGAGTGGGGTTTTCTCGCAACCGATTGGCCACCGTACTGCGAAGTTCAATATTGACCATTACGAAAATGAAGCAACCCACCTTCTGATTCAGCTATCGAAAAGATGTGCAAACGCGCGCGGGGAAGTTGTGACATTGGACCATCCTAACCAATGGATTGGTCGCGGATACGACTTGAATTTGTTTATCACAGAAAATGGCATAGTCGAATCAGCAGTGAGTCGGATACACTATGGTTGGCCAAGATCAATGTAACGTTGCTGCTATCTTATAAATTTGATGGACATGGTATGTTTCCAGGTACCAGTCCATGTTGCAGTGAAGTCAACTGTTGTCACTGCTCTTACCCTTGCTCCTTCTCTCCTATTCACTCACTGTCGCGCTTTCTCTCTTTCTATTGCTAGCCTTACCTCAGTGGCATCTCATAGCTCTTACTTCTCTAACGATGGCTTCATACCACCGAGTTCTCGACACTTTCGACCGATCAGTCAGTCTGAAGAGTGTCGAATGCGACTAGTACGTGTTGACCTCATGTATTCCTCTGACCCCCAACTGATCCCTCAACGAACAGTGACATTCATCCGTGGGATCTCCTAGTGGATGGCTCACGGTGGGACGGCAAGATTCGATTGATAGGTTTTGTAGATGTCTTCTTCCTCATCTGCTACTCTGGCGAATCTCGCTTTGAAAAGGGCATCATCATATACAGTGAGTCTCCTGAAACTCAAAGTAGATCTACCTTTCAAGCGCTAAGAGACCTCTAGAAAATGACGATGCTATCCGCAACACTCTGGATGCAGCCAAAGTATTAGCCGAGGACTTGAAGCTTGAGGTCGTCAATCAAGCTGAAATCGATGCCGCAAAAACGAAGGAGCAAGGTATGAAAGTTCCAGATCGCTCGAACAAGTGGATTCGCCTCTTACTAAATCAAAGCACAAAGTACCGATTCCTCTTGAGAGATACTTTAACCTTCACAGCATCACTGGTGGCCTCGACTACACTATCACCAGTCTAGGACATGAGATTGGGCTGAAGACGCGGTATGAAAAGGCGGCTTTGAAGAAATACGAAATCAAGATTCGAAAGGGCAACGATTTCACCATGAAGAGTGGGTTCAGCTTATCTGCGAAGGACTTTTTCTTAGGCAAGAGAATTACTAACCGAGAGAATTGGCAGAGCGGATTCATCGCGGGGTTTCGCAGCATGGCCTGTTCGACTTGATGCATGATGCTATCCGTCTAGGTATCATCACGCATGCAGAACTTATCGGCCACGTCATTGGAAGCACAATCGGCGGCACCACCATGGAAGATGTCGGATTCAAGTACCTAGAAGCAATTACGGGCTCCAAAGGGTCAAGGAACGTGGCACTAGCAGCGGACAGATGAGTTACCGAGCTGGCGGTTCAAAGGGGATCCCGATGAGGTGGAAAAGAGACGTCATACGCCGGGTCTCGGGAGAAAGGTAACTTTCGCTGTAGTTCCCGACATGGGGAAAAGTAGTAGCAAACTCAATCTTGCATGCTAGCAGGTAAAGCTCCACCGAAGGACTTCAACTTGAGGAGTGAAGATTGCTTCTTGACGGTGACCTCTCCATGTAGACCCACAAGCATTTTGTAGGAGTAGCGTAAGACGAGACATGATATCTCTGAGGTCTGGCTGGTGAGACAAGTCGCTATTGACCGGTCTTTACCTCAACGTTGATGTTCGTAGGCTTCCTGTTGACTGGTTCGCTGTCAGTGATGAAAAGACTTCGATTTTGCGTCCCTATAGCACACTTGGGTGCCTAAGACCCTTGATCCACTCTCTGGCAGGTTTAGTCTAGGACTTTTGGCTGGCAGAAAGCTTCGTATAACTCTGAACCAATGAACAGGTGCATTCATTGCACACTTGCTTGTATACAACGAGCCTGTGTACGCACATTAGCTGAATTGTTGTACGAAGTATACCAGCCTCACTTATAATGGTGGGTATTTTTCGGGCTTCTGCAACAATCCAGCCCAACCTTCGGAGCCTCAGCTAAATCACAACCCCGAACTCCCGTGCCACCGTATCACCATCACCACCTCCATTACAGATGAAGTGCCATCTAAGAGTACAGCGTTCCATAATCTCGCTCCTCCCTTGTCGTGTCATTGAGGGATGTCACAGACAATCATGTTCGGTATCTACATTTGCTGCGTCGCCCAATTAAGCACTTCCGCTTTCCGGTGATCTGGTTCACATTGGCTTGCAAATTACGCTTGTGCTGCAGCCTTGAGCTAGCACAGGACCCTGTCTGTTGAATGGGTGAAGCCAAAGACCCTTGTTTGCTTCACCGTACCTGTCGGCTGCAGGGTCCTTCTCGAGCGCCTTTCCGGTATCCGGCTGTCGCGATATACTATAATCTTCACATGTCAAGTAGGTGATGCCGCATAGTTTGGGAACTTGACGGACTATCTAATCATAGTTAGCCTCTTTTGTCGAAGCTGCATTTGATATTCTGGAAGAGTTCCGAAATTTTAAAGGTTGGGTGACGAGAGGAAAGTTCCATGATAGCTGCAGTAATTACCTGAAACGGCAACTGGTCACGGCCACGTGGGGCGGCACCATAAGCTTCCGGCCGCACTCGTCAAGCCTTTGGCTGCTGACTGGCCCACATACGAGAACCAACTGCCAATTGCTCGCTTTGATTTCTAAAGTCGCGAGTGTAGATGAACTCAAAATGTGTGAACAAAGGCAGTCTATCCATTCAGTTTGCGACCGCCGAGGATCACCGAACAGGGGTTTTTTATTTTTTTCTCGACTTGAAAATGGCACGGCTGGTCAAATTGATGAGACGCGGCATGGCACAGCGCTTATCAGCCGCACGGCAAAACTTTTGTGACTTTGCTATAGCTATAAAAATAATGTCACTTCAATTCACACCATTTTCTTATTCGAATGAAGAAGAGTCTGCATAGAAACGGTTGCGACAATACATGTTGCCGTGGGTCACAGCCAATGGGCGTATAGTGAGCCATCGACGTATGTTCATATCAGCAAAGATGAAATATGGCCATTTCAGAACATCATGCAGTCATTGACAAGGGGTCTACAGCCTCACCAGTCTCCGCAAATACTGAACCCCAAAAGGTTTTTCATTGGTCAGTCTACGATTCTATGCGAGACAAGGTCCCTTGTACAATACTTGAATCGCTCTAGAGTTCATTCGAAAGTTGCGCCAAGATGTTTCGTGAGTATTCATCACCGCAAGTTGTGGACTGAGTGGGATATAACCATAGAACAATACTGACTACGGAGATCCAGAGCAAATCAATGATAGCACGAGTGTGATTTGCTGCACAGAATTCGGCCTTTCCCCCTACATTCCTGTCTTGCACCACCGAAGTACGAGCATTGAATAGAAATGAATGAGTGTCTCCAGTTGGTAGTGTACTTGCCAGGTCGAGAGCAGAATGATTGACAATTATCAAATTGTTTTCCAGAGTATTCAGGACGCGGCACCCAGGCACGGGACTGCACAGAAGATCCGGCAGGGGGCCCTGTAAGAGAAGACAACCTCATTCCGCGTCGACCCATTCGCCGCCCAGAATAATATCCTCGACTCTCTTCGGACGCGTCTTGGGACGGAGGGGCGTGACGAACTCGTGGGCCGCGACGTACGCCTCAATAGCATCCCAATCACGGCACGTGTGCACGTGTCCACCCGACACGTGGAGATCCGTCTCGTCATCATGGTCGAGGCCGCCGTAGTAGAAGGGTATGGTGCTCACGTCGGCGTGGCACATGAGGGATTGCCGAATGGCATCGACGCAGTGGTCTGGCTCAGGTGTCAGCGTCTTGGGTTTGATTCACGCTGGACATAAAAACTCAATTTCTTTTCTTTTTCTTTTTCTTTTCTTTTGAAATAGATAGATACTTCCCGATATGTTGGGCAACATTGATATGGAAGTTCAGCCTTACCCATATGCATATCGGCAACCTCTTGACTGAGGTGGTATCTCTCGGCAAAAGACGGGTAGTGGCCCGGCCAAAGATGCTTGCGCAGCTCATCGAGACAGTGCAGCGAGTGGAACACGTCAAATACGACACCATAGTATCCATCAGGGTCTCCCGGGATCGGTACACTGGTGTTTTAAGCCGGGCCGCGTCCTCCGGCGGGATCCTGGTCATGTGAGTGTATAGTGCCCACCAAGCCTGGTCGAGTTCTTTCGAGGGCGGTCCTTGATACTGTGACGTTTGATTGAAGCCGTTGGTAAAGATTTGTTCCTTATAACGGATCGCCTCTTGTGCCGGGGCTGATATGAGAGAACTTTGCGTTAGTACATAGCTGTTGCATGGTGAAAATTAGGAAATTTGCTTACAGTAAGTGGACTGGTCGCGGTGGACGGAGTGTCTCTGAACTTGATTGGAGGAACAGGTAGACACGGTGAGATACAGAAAGAAGCAACCGAGAACCCAAAGAGCTCCAGTACCAATTCTCAATAGTACAGAGAAGGTCTGTGTGATTGAGTGTCGTTGCTTGAAGCGAAGCCCCGTGTTGTCTTGCACGCTGTCCGAATTGGCGTTGGCGAGAAAGGGGGCTTTCTCCCATGAGGAGAACAGATGGTTCATCTTGAAAGTATCGATAACGAAAGTCGATTCAATCAAAGTGCATTCTCATTCAGTCGAAAAAGTTCTAGACTCACAAAATGTCTGAGTGTGTCAATCCTGAAATCCTCCCTCGGTGACTGAGAGGCATCGCTTCAAGATATAGCATCATAGAGCTCTTGGAGTACCACACAATGAGACTACCCAAACGATGGCAAAATCTATGGGAATTGTCCGATTCAAGATCTCAGTTTGCTGAACTTGGCAAACAACCCTCCACAAGTCTTGACAAGCCAATGCTCCAATTGGCCAAAGAAAAGCCACTATTCGCCAAGCGACTCCAAGTCTTGTCAGGTGAGCAATCTCGAACAGATCAAATATGTCATTTGGAGTTTGGTTTTACATGTTTGTTCTTATCTTGGCCAGTCTTGCGACTCGAAAGTTTACATTATTCTAAAGGGGCTTTTCAGCTGCTTGGCAAGGGAGAATCGCTTTATAGTATAGGACAATATTTTGTCTGGTACCTATCGCGATTGGTGCGTATCATGGCGGTGTGACGCGCAACCGAGTTCCCTTGCATTATTCAGATAGACGAAGGTGGCATCGGGCCTGGATCAGAGGAGTCGGATCTGCGGAGGGATGCCACTTGTGGTTCGCTTGTGTTGGCGCCAAAACTCGCTTCCGTCAAAGTCACATCGGCGAGAAGAGAAAAAGCAATTTCAGACACCAGAAGGATCCGGTCTCGGTCGTTCGCCGGCGACTATTTGCACGATGCTAACTTCGCGTGTTATCTAAGCAAGCACATATCAAAGAGCTGGACATCAAGCAGGACGTTAGTTTCATACCTCAGTACGTTGCTTTGCTTCACCTTTACCAGAGGTCGACAATATTTGCGTTCGTTTTATACATTTCTCACGCCGCAACCTCTTTTAATCTCACTAAAGGCTCTTCTGGTCTTTCTTCAGTATCTCCTCTATCTAAACTATTTATGATCGGATGTGACCACTTTCAGAGTGCTTTCGCGGATGAGTTGCACGAAAGGGAGATGCATAGCTCTATCAGTGATAGCGTACAATTGATGCAAGGGAAGAAAGTCTGATAGATGTGACGGCTCTCGACGGTATCTTAGCGTCAATCCTCCAACACTTGATATTCTGTCGAAAGTTTAGTTTTGTCGCACATTACGAATATTCACATCAATAATTGGTTTCAACATGTATTCGAGAGTTCTGTAGAAGTATCAGAGGCAACGGGATAAGGTCCCATTCGCTAGTGGTGAGAAACCCGTTCTTGGTGAACGACCTCTCGACCAAAGGATTCCTGCCGTGCTCAATATCCCATTCGCCGCCCCGAGCACGCGCCCATCGCCCATAATTGACTTTCAAATGACGCTGGCTTTGCTTTGGAAAATACGTGGACTCGATTGATTCACGCTAGAAATTGACTGCAGTACGTAGTAGTGCATTTTAGAGCCATCGCCTGTATGTCTTCCCATATATGCATATCACAAGACACTGGTGTGCAGCACATTGAAGCCAATAAGTCAAATTATGTTGAATAATATTTTCAATCAGAACTATACATATTTGTATAGCACTGAGAATCAGTGAACATGAGAATCAAATGAGGAGAAGTGTACTGCCGGCTGTAGTTTCTGGACCATTGTCCTGTTTAATGAGTGGCTTTCGGATTGCTCCTTGTTTGGAAACCAATTCTGATGCCACGTGCAGAATTGCATCAAAATAATGATTCCGAGTTAGTCGATAACATTCGGTCTTTCAACACTTGGCCATCGCGTAGCTACTTGGGAAGTTGCAGTGACTTACTATGAGTTCTGCGATTCGTTCTGGTTCAAACGTGTGCATACTATTCCTGGTTGCAATTCCAGTAGATAAGGTAGCCATCAATACCTTGAATATCTTGGTCCTTCCCTAGCATATCGCTTTTGCCAAGTTTATTAACGTGAGGCTGTCCAGATGCAAGTGGACGGCAATGTCGTATTGGAGAAAAGAAGCACGTCCCGTCAGACTTGAGTCATTCTCACCAAGACCAACAATGCGCCGCACGGAGGTTGTGGCACTAAAGGTGGACCGCGCCACAACACATGAAGCAAGGGATATAGCGTCACCTGCGTCACCTGAATCCCTTTTCTTTTCTCCCTAGTAACAGAACGACCATTTTGTGCCTTAGCGAACCCTTCCTTAAAATCCAGATACTCTAACTATGCCCAGCGATATACATGATGGATATGAGTTTGTTACACGTCGTTCCCCCCGAAATCCTGCGCCAAATCTTCGAAAATAAAGTTCTTACTGTCCAAGACTGGAAGGCATTGCGCCTGGTTAAGCGTAACTGGGAGCCCCAAGCTGCGGGGTTACTTTTTCGCAGCATCAGACTCTCTAAACTCGAAGTGGATCGCGCAATCTTTTTCAACATCTCGAAGACACCATATCTTGCAGACAAAGTAAGAGAATTAGTATGGGAAGAGCTTGCCGAAGATGGCCGGTGCTTCAACTTATTCGACGATCCACGAGCTCAGGATCAATCACCATTCTCCGAGGACATCCACACTCCAGAACTTCAGCATCTGTATGCGCAACTCTCGAGACAGTCTGAATCTCTATTTTGGATGAAGAACGCCCAAGCTCATTGCAACGGTCACCTTGATATGATGCACGAGTTTGGAAAGGAGTTCTTTGCTGCGCTGGATGCAATGCCTGGCTTACACACATTGATATCACGACCCATGCACCCTTTACGTGTGATTTGCCAAGGTCAAGACTCTTACCCATTGACGGTACAGCTGCTCTTCCAAAGAAGCATGCCGAAGATGGCCCCTCGTAATCTTGGCTTCAGCACATTTCTATTGTTGCTGATGGTTCGTCGACATTCGTGCAATAATCCCATCCAACGTCTCTACTTTGCTAGTGAGGGCACATGGACAAACATCGGGAGAATTGACGCCTCGTTAAGTCTGGCATTTGAACGCATAACCCATCTCGATCTTGATCTCGCCCAGATTGCGAGTCAGTCAACCGTTGATAGCTTCACAAGCATACTCAGCAGCTGTAAAAGCCTACGAGATTTACGGCTTTGCGAGGCAAGAAATCCTAAGAAAGACATCAACAACATCACTTTAGCTGACTGCTTGTCTCACGAGACATTGCGACTCCCTGTTTTACACACTCTTCAATTGGATGAAGTGCCAGTCGATTTGCATCACTTGACAAAGTTTGTATCTGCACACGCCGATACATTACGGGTACTTGGGGTTACTGGCTTCGTTTCGTTTGAGATCCTATTGATGCTTAATCGGGTGAGCAATCTGCATCTATCCCACTTTTCGTGTCGCACGGAAGACGCTACAAACTCGACGCATGGTATCATAACGGAGAGCGCTGCCTTGGACATTGTGAATTCCAATACTCATACTGCGAAGTTGGATCCTGTTTTGGTTAAGCGAGTGGCTGAGCTCGCTGATCGAGCGATTGGGCTTCTCATTGAGACGCAGGTTGGTGTCGAAAAAGAGTGGCGGGCCCCTTCGGCCATTCCAATTCACACACACAGCATTCTAGACTCGCCAATGGTGGACGAGCCTGCACACCAAGAATTTATCGTGTGGGATGCCGAGATGGAGAATAGGGTGACTTCGTCGCCTACCGAGTCGAGTTACGAGGGAAACACATATGCCGCAGAAGAACGCCTCGATGATCAGCGCTGGCGCGAGGCTCCTCTATGGTCATGGGCCTGGTCTGACGGTTCCGAAGAATCCAGTGGTACACCATGTGTCTATTTCTGGAAGGTTGCCCCCGAGGAGGCGGGTGCCTGTGCAAACGAGCACTCCACAGAAATATGGAAGTTTTCGCATCGCAATGGTGAAGTGACTTGGGGACAAGAGCCGCTCAACTTTTGGGACGATTGGATAGGTACGCGCGAATCAGGAGATCAGACCGAGCCAACCCCATTCGGGCGAAGATTACACGAATTTATCAAGGCCGGCCCAGAGTGGACGCAGAGTCAGGATGCAGCGACATTACAAATACCTTTTGATCGAGCTTGCAAGTATAACGCGGCAAATGACCCGATGTCAGACCGCAGCCAGTCCTGGTACAGAATATGGCAAGGAGCTGTACGGGTCCCCTCTGAGTTCTGGCCATAGCTGTCATGTTCGTTGGGATGGATGATACTCGTATTATGTTCACAGCATTATGAAAGCCACATTGACATGTGTCCTGCTCAGAAATAGTCCTTTAGTGTTGCGCTGGCCTAGACAAACGTACAATAATAAGATTCCTTTATAGACTCCAAATCAAGCCAATGTTACTAGATATTTCCATTCCTACTGTTACTGTGTGGAGCCACTGGCTGCTTATGATCCGTTTGGGATTTGATTGTCAGTGAGTGGCGAGAATACGATCTAGTTACTGCCACAAAAGAGATCGGCTGCACCAGGACTCTGCCTCAGGAGCTTGGCCGTACCTGACTATACTCAGTCGACCTTGAAGACGGTTATCAGGACATTATGATCTATACCAGGTAGGTAGGTGAGGGCAAGGGGTATTATGTTGTATCACTTGGGTTATACCAATAAGCAATACAAAAGCACCTTGTAGATTGGAATCTAACTATTTGTATATGTAGAATACTGAATTAGCGTGCTAGACAGGCGGAGTAGTCGTAAATCATGCACTCCTCGGAACTTTGCGACAACTATCATATCTGCTTCTCGCCAGGAGCCTCAGCCCCAATGCGTCAGGCCGAACACGGGCTGTAAGCGCATTATCCAGTGATCCCTCTCTGAGAGTTCGTTGGGATGTGACATGTCCAAGAGTCGCATGTCTTCTTGCAAGGATGCATTATTCAACAATGACCATTTCCGAGGCCGGGGGAGCGCGAACGACACAGTCTTGATGGGACGAAGGATCATGGGCACGCATTACGTCTACGGAGACCCGTGGGTGCAGTGGGATCCAGGGAGATGCTAGTGCTAACATAATCCTCTATCAAATACGAGGTTCGAGGCTTCCTTTTGCCCCTTCGAGTCTCACAATCGAACGTGCATGCATAGCCACAGGGGATTAGGTCTATTCCGAGTCCTTGATCTTCAATCATATATACCCGTTGGTCAGTCATTTTGATAATCCAACGTCATTAGAATGCTATTTTTATATACTGACTGTAGCTCTAGCTGATGTTACCTTGGTATTCCTTCTCCAAATGTGCTCGTAACAGTTGGATCTGCTCCACATAATGATCTACTGACCCTAAATTGCGGACTTGAAGACCGCTAGGGGCTTCCAATAGTTACCAAAACGATGCTCACGACCAGACGGCCAAGTAGACGGAAAGCATTGAGAATTGCCACTTCGAAAGCATTCATAAGTATAAATACCCTCTCGTAAAGACCATTTAGAAATCAATATTCTCATCTTCACAAATAATTCACTGTTCTCAACGCCTTACATCACACTCTTATAATCATGCGATCCTCTATCCTTGCTGTGGCCTCCTCGATGGGCTTCTTCTCGCTGGCAACTACCAGAACTGTTTCCTTCCGCGATACAAAGTTCGCTCAAATTCAGTTCTTTGGTCAGGAGAGCTGCACGCGCGCGGAAACTATTAGCGACATCAGCGTCTACGTTCAGGACGTTGAAGAGTGCCACACTTTTCCCACGGACAAGTCGGTCAAGTCCGTCTACACCGAGTATCTCAGCCAGGGATGCACGCGTACGTATCCCCACATATTTCTGCTTCACTGAGAAAATATCTGACCTGAGCCTCTTGGCTGTTATAACAGTTGAAACCTTCAGCGATATCGTCTGTTCCTTTGATCGACATGATGTCAATGAAGGGATTTGCTTGAGTGGGGACAAGTCTTACGGAAGCTACAAGGTCGTCTGTGATACTTCAGCAAACTAGTCCCAAAAGCTGAAAGGGATAGTCTCTGATTGCTTGTTCCATTTGTCTACCTTGTCCAAGTGGAAATAATCACTTCTGTGCAATGGGAGGCACCACGTGCGACAGAACTACCCTGCTTGGGCAGCGATTCTTGTGCAGCAACAGAATGGATTTCAGGACGGCGGCATCCCAAGCTGGAGCTTTTAATACCAAAGAGTGGCAGACCTCGGATTAAATAAGTGCAAAAAATGTATTGATGGACTTAGCCTCCGCTTTAGCCCCGAAATATATTAGCCTTATTCTCAAACATCAGAAGACAAAATCGATAGGTTCTTAAAGGCAACAGCATTAAGTGTTGCAGTGGATACCTGAGCCTGGTTGTAGTTGTGTGATACACCTTGCTTAGATGGAGAATTCTGTGCACTCGGATTGGTTGCTCGCGCCGAGGTTATGCAATCGTTACTGATACTTAGTCTACATACTAAGTCTTGAGACGTTCATGTCATCATCCCACGCGATACCTGAAATGGCAAATTTTCCAAAAGAAGTTAGAAAAGGATTGAATCCTTGACATTCGGTTCCGGCTATAGGAGATTCAGTGACAAGCCTCATCTGGTTCCATATGGATATATTGCCCGTTGCGCTAAGCGGCTTAACAAGCTTGACACCGCAGCTTGCAGCCCCATTCAAGCAATGCAGAACCGGAAATGGTTCTGCAAGCAGCCAAGGGCAAGATTCCCGGAAACTCTAGAAAGCCGCTATCATAACGGCTACAAAAGAATGCTGTAGCTGCAAGGTGCATATAATAGAAGCAATCCCTCGTGCTTGGCTAACCCGTAGTCAAGTCACACACTGTGTCAATGGCAGACGTACAGAGACTCGAATGCCGGCATGAAGACGGTCAGATTACCTCGTATCTGGTGGCCGGGCCCTCCACCGGCACACCGCTAGTCTTTTGCCATGGCTGGCCTGCTATTGCCATCACTTGGGGGAAACAGATCAAGGCAATGTCCGAGCTGGGTTATCGCGTCATCGCGCCTGATATGCCAGGTTCGTGGTTAACGGAGAGGGCAAGGTGAAAGTTGTGGCAGTGCACGAGCTGATCATCGAGACACTAGGTTATGGACAATCCACTACAGGAGGATCTGTCGAAAAGTACAGTCTCGAGTGTGTCAATCAGAAAATGCTGTCTCTGCTTGCCCATTGTGGATACGAGTTGGCAGTATGGATTGGTAAGCTATCCCATATCCGTATTGGCAGTGATTGATTCTTCGTTGATGGCTATTGATACTGCTTCTTTCAGGTCATGATTGGGGAGCTGTAGCTGTGTGGAGTTTTGCAGCGGTGAGTGCGAGCGCGTCTGAAGCAAACACAGATGTTATCGTCATCTGCGCCAACGCTAACAAGGCCAGCATTTCCCTGATAAAACTATAGCCGTCGCCTGCTTGGCACGGCCATATCATACTCTCGAGCTGGGACTAGATGAGGTCAAGAAGCATATAAATCGCAACGTATACCCCGAAGCTACTTTTCCTAATGGCCAATACGACTACCAAGTCTATTTCGAGAATAACTTTGAACAAAGTGTCGAATGGTTCGAAAGGGACATCATCGGCGTTGTCAAGGCAATCTATGCCAAGGGAAAGCGTGAAGAAGTTGGAATACCTGGTATGACAGCTTCTGTGACGGCAGCAGGCGGCTGGTTTGGTGGCTCGTCAGCGCCTCCATCATTCCTTCGGACTATTCCTATCGAGGCCTTGTGTATTGATGAAGAGATACTGGAAGAGATTTGTGAAGCCATGAGAAAGACTGGATTCCGAGGTCCCAACTCATGGTACCTTAATCATGCTCGCAATCGTCAGTATACGCTCCATAAACGCAAAGGCGATGGCAGATTAGATATGCCAGTTCTCTTTATTGGAGCCAATTGGGATCCCATTAGCGACATTACCATCTCTACCATAAGTGATGCACAGAAGTCACTTTGCCCAAATCTCACGGAAGTATGCTTTGACGCAGGCCACTGGGTTGCGTTGGAAAGGCCAGAAGAGGTCAATCAAGCGATCGCTGAATGGCTGGAGCAATCTGTAATCGAACATACCTAGACTGAAATCGCTTGATTTGCTGGCTCGGACAAGTAGATGAGGAAAGGAAGGGAAGTTGACCGGAGATTGGTGGAGCAACAGTTCAACACAAGATATCAACATGAAAGACAACAATATCATAGGGAATCAACTTCCTAAAAATCTTGCCGGAGAATTGAATAAGTGCTTGTATTGAAGTAGTGGCTTGCCCTGTTTAATGTTCTGCTAGATTACCGCCCGTCAAAACTTTCAATGCTGATTCCTGCATGGATTTCATCCCAATCTGAAAAAGACTTGGACCAACACTGATTCTCATAACCCCTAGCTCTCCTAAGGCACTGGAGGAGAGTGCTCCTTTAGCTTGTCCCAAACGAATCGCGACTCGGCCATCGAGTCCACGTACCAGCGTGCGTACTTCCTGCTCGCTGAAGCCGGTGCCAGCAGCACGCCAAAAAAAAAATTGTGGTAGCTCCTGCAGCTAAATATGCCTCGCCTCTTTTCAACGCCTCTCTCATCGCGGCCTGTCCGTCCAGATGCGGATCTTTTGATGCAAACACATCGCACCGCGCATTCAGCACGAAATCAGGACATCCGGCCTGGCCAGCAGCCTCGACAGCCCATTGCAGGCGACGGACCTGCTCGTCGAGCGTGTATAATGAACGCTCGGCCCCTTGAGTGAGTCCAATTGATGGACTGCTATCCTCAATGTTGGCACCATGGGCGCCCGCCAAGACGGCTTCAGTGATGGCCTGCCCAAGTCGCGACCCATAGCCGTCCTGCAGATCGACTGAAAGTGGGAGTCCAGCACGTGCAACGACTGGGGCTAGAATCCTAATGCAGGCAAGATTCTGTTCCAGTGTAAGATCTTCATCTTTGATACCGAGACAGGCGGCAAAGGCCCATGATGCCGTTGCAATTGCTTTCACGGGCCTGTGGGTTGCTGTGTTGAGTTTGAGAATGGTTTCTAGAGAAGCCAAGTCCCACACATTGGCAAAGATGATCGGATTTGAGGAGACATGGAGTTTTTTGAGTTTTTGAGCTAGGATATTACTCAACATATTTGCGATTTGGGGAGAGTAGGAATAAGTCAAGATGGAGAGGTTCTCATAAGATGGGCTCACTTCGTCGAATGTTATGCTCTGGAGCTCTGATAGAGGCGTTTCTCTGGTTTGATCTCACAGACTTTATACCAACTGCACGGCCGAGCATACAGGCAAATACGGGGACGTCAGCGAAGCTAAGAGGCCGGTAGCAATAGCGGTCCAGTTTGGGATAATTTTCCGCTTGGAGCGTAGAAGGGACCTCGTGGTACGGCGTACACCAACTTCCACTACCCACTTCATCCACACACTCTGTGAGGGCGCAGTTGACACATTTTCCTGGTCATCTGGTGACATGATCAAGTAAGCGTGCTTCGAGACATAACTCGAGAAAGGCCTGGGACTTATACTGATTCTGGTGCACTGCTTCGTCGGAAGCCAAATATTTATATTCTTTCCTACTCTGTTTTGGAACATCTATCACAAAACACATTCTATTTACACTCATTTAATTTGACGGCCCCGCATCATGGCCCTCACCAGAGGTATAAGTAATGCAGCTGTGACAGCACAGAATGTGCCTGTATATATGGCCTTGGCGGAGCCCTTACCGCTGCTGACCATTTCGTCATTGTACGGCCGCGAATGAGTTCTGTACGGCGAATCAAAATTGTCCAAACTGATACTCGGCGTAAAATAGTAACTATAAGCATCCGCAAATACTGTCGTCGGCAAGTATGGCGTGACATAGTTTCGAACCAGCATAGCAACTGAGCTTTGCCATGCACTATTCCGCATTGCCTTCTGCGACTGCTCCACCATCTTCAGCAGGCGCCCGATGCGTTGATTTTGGACAGACTGGAACATTTCTTCCACATCATCAGTGTCTATATTGTCCCCAGTGTCAAATCCAGCACGTTGCATGGCGTTGACCAGAGCCGCGCACGATTCGGGTCCGCTGTTCCCACCTTGGCCAACCAAGGGATTGAATTTGTGTGCAGCGTCACCAATGACCATGACCCGTCCGAAATGCCAACGTTTGAGCACATAATGCGGGAGCGCTGTGCATGCGCTGAATCTTGCTCTCTCGAGCACGGTGCGAAAGGTCAGCCCACCATCAGTCAAAATCTCTTTTCCCGCGCGCAGAAGCTCTTCCTGCTTCATCTTATCGGTAATTGGCGGTATACTGTCAATCGAACAGGAACGTTGACCCCTGGGTAGGGCCCAGAACCAGAAGAAGAAGGCCTCCCCCGAGGCACTACAGCAAGCCGCCGTCGTTCCGTGCCCAGACACGGCCACCATGTCGCCCGCGGGGATCTCGGGGATCGCGTCTGCGACACCGAATAGACAAGCGTGCTCGCAAGCGACACTATCAAGATCTTCTGCGGGTATGAGTGATGGATCTGTCTCGTTGGCAAGCCGCCAAATCTCCTTCCGAATCGTGCTATGCACTCCATCGGTACCAATCACAATTTGACCACGGAAGACGGAACCATCTTGGGTATTGACCAAGACATGATCGCTTTGGTGATCGATGCTAATGACCTTTTGATGGACAAGAATGCGTTCCTTCTCTCGTATTTGGCCGTAAATAATGCCTAGAAGTATGTGGCGGCTCAGAAAAATGTTGGAGTAGCCGTGGCGCTCCCTCAGAATTGACTGTATTTGGAGCTTGGTGATCAGAGCACCGGATCTACTGTCTCGTAGGATTTGGGACTGCGTCAACTGTCCCTTGGCTTGTATCTCCTCGTAGAGCCCCAGCTGGTCCATGATTCGAAGTCCGTTCGCATGGAGGGCAATGATGGCTCCCTGGCGCGGTGTCACGCTCTCATAGGCCTCGAGCAGGATATATTCCACTTGGATTTGTTGAAGCATGAGTGCGAGAGTCAGGCCCACGAGACCGCCGCCAACGATGATGACTTGCCTTTCCGTGTTGGCTCGATTCATAGTTCCACGCGCGGGATCAACACTTTGTCAAGTGGAAGATTTAGAGGTAGGGAAAGACCTGGTAATTTCAGATTGCTTGAAGCGAAGGGGAATCCTCATTTGAGATTCCAAATATCGCTTTGATGGAACAACACACACATACCTACATGAACTTGTTTTGTTTTTTATTCTTATTCTTTTGCCTATCGCGAACCTACCGAGCGAGGATGGTCGTCGTGCCTGAAACTTTGGCTGACAGAGTGACCGGTTCCGAACCGGCCTATTGCCCCGATTTCGAGCTAAGCAGACTCAGTAAACTCCCCCAAAAAGGCTAGCATCGCTTAAAAACGCTTCCGGCCTCTTGGATCTATTGCAGCATACAGCGCTTCATAGGCATGTTGTTATTGTGTCGTGTCAGAGTTAGTACCACAATGGTTGCTCGTTCTCGGCTGCAGTGGAGCATAAGCTCGCTTGATTTTGGCGTCTGATGAGTACTATATTCGTCTTCGCCTCTCATCTCTAAGGAGGTGCAGATCTACCTGGGTAGCACCAATGAAAGTCTGATCTAGCCAGGCATTTATCTGAGCACCATGACACTGATCAGTGTGCTCGCGCGTTCTCGATTACACTCAAAGATTATCGATTTCATATCGTCACATGGTCCCGCAGCTGGTTTAAAATTAACGTTTGGCGTTGTTGTACGGGATCAGCCATCCACTATCTGACACTACGGAATATAGACCCGCGCTCTTACATGAGGGCCTACCCGCTTTGAGTAAATTTCCCGGATGGAGCCTAGTGCTTATTTGAGATGATGGCAAGTCCACGCTCCATTCAGGTTTAGTGACGGAGATCCATAAACATGAGTATTCTTTTCCAAGGATGCTGATCCGGTTCAAGGGATATCTGCAATTGACTTGGGGCCGGGGAGGTCTCAGCCCGCTGTCTGCATCACTTGCACTTTGTATTCGACGAGATATAGATCACGGACTGGCATCCGGGAAGGCCGGGTTGATGATCGGGCCATTTCCTCTTCAAACCCTGCTCGTTTCCCAATTCGCAAATCTATTTCAAGACATGGAAGATTGATGAATCCAGTGTAAGAAAAAAGTCCATATCAATGCAGCTTCTCAAGTACTACAAATTCAAATGGCTTTATTATTGTTCTAAAATCTCCTGCGAGGAACTTTCGCCACCGTCAGTGCTGTACCTATTTTTGCATTATCGACATTTCTCAGCGCTCGATATCCATGGCACTACAAATAAGCCCCATGAAGTAAGTGAATCCCAGTTTAAACACGAAGCCTCGCTTTTAAGAATCAGTGCGAGGTAGTCACACCATGCCTTTTTAGAGAGCTGATTGGTTTTCGTATACCAGCTCGTAATGACGTAAATATAGATCCGGCAAGTCATGGCGGCACAGATTGGGCTACCAGTGGCCTTGATCACGTATGGTATGCTTTGGCATATTGTATCCGCACATTCATGTATCGTCTTTGTTAATTCCGTAAGCGTGTTCGGCCGATGGATTATCGTATTCTCCATCAACTTAAAAAGAGCCTCTGAGGCGAGAAGCACGCAAGTGTGATGCAGTAACGTGCTAATGGCGTGCTCCAAACTATCATAGACATAATCGTTGGCGAACGGATTGGGCGACCACTCGAGGTCCACCAAATGGCGTGTAGACGTAAAGCCGATGTCCTGTGCATTGCTAGAAGCTTCTCGGCGAATAAGAATGCTAGCAGCTTGCTGCCATTTTGATAGCTCCATCAAGGATGAGCCAGCGGTCGAGATCAATTCGTTGTTATCCTGAGTAACTTCCCCAGTTAAGGACATCTGTAGTTCGTCTATCCGCTGTAGAATATTTGGTATTGATGCTGCCACTTCGAGCAGATGGTCTATGGAGCCGGGGCGAATCAAGTGTGGAGGTCGAAACTGGCGGATAAGATGAAGGCACTTTGACTTTCGAACAACCAGGCTGTGTAGTAACTGTGGAAGGAAAAGAAAATCAGCAAGCTGTATACCCTGCAATCACTGGCGACATACTACGAAAGATTGCAATGTTTCATGCAGAAATGTGCCAGACAATGCGTGCCCTTTGTCAGCTTTATAGATCACCGAAATGATTCCCTTTAGATGACGACAGAAATCAGGATCCCCAGAGGATGTAGCCGTGTATATCTTGCGACCTTGTCAGTTGGAACTCGCTTTCAGGTGCGAGAGGGGTTACTGACTTCGCACATCATCATAACTTGGGCAGTGGCACAGAGCATCTGCGGATCTGCCCGCTCATCGGCAAGCCTTGAGCGGAGTCCCTCGGAAACCTGCATCAGTTGCATGCGTGCGGCTGTCAGCGTATCACCGTGTTCTGTCCGTAGTCCGGTGAGCAACAAGCCAACGGTTTCAGTAGCTCCTTGGAGAAGGCTTTCTGGTGAACATGTCCAAGTGCTGATGGATTCAACACAGCACTGCGCTCTTTGGCAAACCGGTGGAAGCATTGCTTGCAGGAAGAGGGAACCGAATCTGGCGCGATGAATAGCTGTGTCGTTCGTCGTGATGCGCTGCATTAGACTTTGTCTTTGAGTCATCTCGTTGAGAATACGCATTGATGCCGTGGATTGAACATGCGCTTCCTCACCGTTGGCATCTTCTCTGGCTGAAATAACTTGTCCATGAGGCCTGTGCCGAACCCTGGTCTTGCTGGTCGTCTTGACAGATATGGGTTGCGTTCGACCGTGGTCGGCTGCGCCAGACGTATGTATGAATGAGGTTCCTCGGTAATTCTCTCTCTTCTGTATGACGTCATTCTTGACCAGCGTGATGGATCCATCCAAAACAGTATAATTTGAAAATTCCATCAGGTCGTCAACTGTTTGATGCGATCAAAACCCCACGGCACGGAGACCTTTCCTTGAGGGGCTTGTTGAGTCGCCAAGTTGCCGTTGTGGAGATTCAATGATATCCACGAAGTAGGGAAGGTCACCCGGCGATTTGTTCTAGGGTTGGCTAAAACTACGATGTAGATCGCAGAACTTGAAGTTTCAAAAAAATTTAGGCCCCACGTCTCATGCGAGAAAGCTAAGGTTAGATGATAATCTTATTGGAAAGTGGGAGTTACGTAGGTTGGGAAGAACCTACTGTGTAAGCGTGGATTCGGTAAGAATCACATTAGCGTTAGCTGGGGTTAATTTGCAGTAGTGCATTACTACCTAGGTAGCTACACAATGGCCCAAGCGCTGAAATCTCAATAGAATTTGGCCAATTCGAGATTATCCTTTGCTTGAAACCATTCACATGGCGTGATAGTCGGCCTGCTATCGGAGCGTATGCAAAAGTCATTCATAGCGGGAGAATGGACCATCAGCTATGGCTGGCAGTACATTTCATTCATTTGAGTTTTCTATCTATTTATTTGTTGTGGTATTTGAGCATGTTTGCATCCAATTCAGATTGTTACTCAGCATGCTATAACTGGATTTAGTGTGAAATTAGCAGCGTCTGCAAATCCTCCGTATGCGTAGACTACCCTTCTTCGATGCATTGCCTGCACACTCCAGACCTTAGATGATCTAGGCAGAACTACATATCATCAAACGAGATTGCGTAGAGGTGCCCATGATATGTAGCTATTGTTATGCGCAGATACTCGGAAATATAGTAACGTCGGGGAACACGCTTTGGGAGCATTGCACACAAATTGGTTTTGGCACGTTGCCATCTTTGCCTCGAGAAGAAAAATGCAAGATATCACAGACCAGATACCGTGTCCATCTTCGCGGGAGTATAAGTCTATCTATGAGTAGCTTTGTGGCAGTCTAAACATGGGCTGCCGAACCGGGGCTTCAGAGCTAACCTTGTTTCTCCGCCATAGTCATTGAAAATCAAAAGCTTATACCTTGCTAGTAATGGTGGAATTATAAACGGGAAGTCCCATGCCCTGCGCAAACTTGGTTGTCTCATCATACAAGACGGCGTACGACTCCAATCGAAGTACCCCGCAAACAACTAAAATAATCTCTCGCAGCAGCTATCTTGGCCGTTAGAACGTCTAGAATCACTACATAACGTGTCTGATGGTAGTGGTAGGCATGCAAAGCCAAGCGCTACCTACTCTTGATCCCGTCCCGGAAGGGTGCATTTGGTATGAAAAATGACGCTGTATGAGAATCGAGTGGACAGTTCCTAAGTTGCGAGCGCTCTTACACCGTGGCTAGTGATGATAGAAAGACTTCTGTCGGTTCCCATCTTTTGCTGGCGGTTGATTAGAAGTAGATGGGTCTCGTGCTGTGATGCTGATGGGCTGCACATTCCTGGCGCCACATAGGTTTCTTGCGATTACTCATGTTGTATCTTAACGATATCCAGTTCGAGAATTCGGGCCCGGCAAATATTTCCGCACTCACGTTGTGCTGTCTCTTTGGATAGATTCAAACCAATTCCCCTTGGGAGGGCTGATTATAAACTTCGTGCTATAGTATGTAGCCGAAGCACTAGCTGACCGGTTCGTCGTCCGCGTCAAGCCACTCTCGTAAAAGTCCCAGGCTCCATGCCTCCGTCAATGAATTTTAAAGATACAAAGCGGAAACTCTCATTAGCGGCTTCCACAATATAGTTATATCGAACTCTACTGTGAAAATAGCTTCAGTAGCGCATCAGAGGCAGCCACTTCAAATGTTCCCAGGGTCTTACTTATATCGCTCATGCTGAATGACTATTGTTAAGTGTGTTGAAGCTGATCCCTCAGTTACTCGCTTATTATCTATTTGGCTCGATTCATGCTTTCGAATTGAATAAAATCCACCGATAATGGCACCGGAGGAACATTTCACCTATTTCAGCTATCGGGAAGGTTATGATTGCAAAGTCCTTCGACTTGGCAGTCTCGTGTGGGATTATGCGAATCCCCTCGATCGTAGGCCATACCTGCCTAAGGCCCAAAAGCAAGTCGCAAGAGGGATCGATGATTTAATTTGGCTAACAATTTTGCAGTGCCGAAGAGTTGTCAAAATTGACAGTTCAAGACAAACGGAACGACTGTTACATGAGAATTGAGAAGGGGGGTGGTGTTAATGTCGGCTCCGGTCTCCTTGATTATGCTTCATTCGCATTTGAACGCAGCAAGGCAGAGCAGCTTATTGTAGTTGCAAAGACTGGGTCGAAGACTTATCTCCTCCAGTATGTTTCAATGGGCCTTCTTGTGGACTGCCTTCTGATCAATTCGCAGACCTCATGAGTACTTTGAACAGCATGTCCTAGCCTCTCCAGAGGCAAAACTTTGGCTCTCAACTCGTCTATCCGTCTCTCGACAACAGAAACTGGCAAGGGACTTGACCTTCAATCATCCTAAATTATGGATGCTTACGGGAATATACGTCATGGAATGCGCCACCACGATGACCGTTGTAAAATCTAATGCCAAGACCTCGGGCCAGATCGCTGCACCAGTACCGGATCCCATCGGAGTATCTGCTTTACTGGATTTGAAGGTTGGGGCGCAAGCTCAAGTTAACTCCGATATCGCAATTCAAGCTGGTGCTGTGTTTGAGGGGGAAAGGGTTTGGGCAGCACAATGGCAACAAGTCAAAGCAAAATACTTTTCGAAGACGCAGCCGAAGACCTCCATGCAAATCTGGCTGACAAACACCGTGAGCGTTCGAACTAGCAGAGGACAGAGCAGTCTTGCAGAGCTAGAGTTGGATGACATGGCCACGAGCAATGAATCTACAAACACTGAAAAGGAATACTCCGAAGAAGATTGGGCAGACTTTGACAGGCAACTTGACAGTCTGCTCGCATCTATCAACGATGAGGATGAGGATGACTCTGAAGAGAGCGACTGAGGAACATAACGAACCGAAGGTATAGAAACGAGTCAAGGAGGGGGGAATGCTACATCCAAGATCAATATAAGGAAATATTTATTTGATTAGCAAAGTGTGAGTTGATTGGAGTGTAAAAGAAACGGTCTAATTTCAATGAAGATATCCTCAACGCAAGCCAGTCTCTCAATTTGGTACAAGTACTTGCGCACCATCTCCAACCAGTGAAAACGCAGCCCAGAAATATGGGTGCGAAAAAGGACATTCTACACACTTTTCCGCAAGCTTGGCCATATTTTCTCTGGCTCTCTCGATCCACTTCTTTCCATTCTTCATGATTTTCTTAAGGTTCTTCTTGTCTTGATCCCAAACCTCTAGGAAGTGGACCAGGAGCTTGTCGGCTTCTGAGACCGTCATGGTCCTCAGGGTCTTGGTTGCCTCGTACCACACTTGCGCAATTGTTCTCCCTCTCAATTGTCCCAACCTTTCGTAGAAGAAGTACATGAGAAATAATGTTGCTAGGTCGTCTACCTCCCAGAGAGACCCTATGAAGGCCCTGACACCAGTAGCTAGGACTGTAGTGGAGAGCCCAGACGTGTCTTCACCATATATTGACTTTCCCATTCCGCTAAAGCAGGCACTGAAGACAGCAAGTGATGCTTGAGAAGGAGCATCTAGGAAATCGGTCAAGCGGACTCTCTCCTTGAGGGATAGATATGAGCGTAGAGGTGTCATTGCGTTGCTGTAGCCATGGCAGCAAACATGGACGATATCGCTCTCTCCATAGACCTTGCAGAACTTATTTCGGTCCAGGTCGTTGCCATTGATAGCTTGATTTTCCGTCAAATGAGCGATCATCGCTGCCTCAATACCTGCCATGGGTAGCATAGGCTCCCCAGTCACCATAGCTTCTTTTTCGCTACCAACTTTCGCAATCGCCGAGATTCTGATTTTTGTTGGATCCTGACCAGTTTCATCTTCACAAGTCCCGCCGATCTTTGCTTTCATATGTTTCGAATGCGTCTGCGTTGCGAGCAAAACGGAGAGACTAGGGACTTGGTAGACTGGAACGTTGATATCGCTCAGGAAATGAAAAGGAATACCTAGAGGGCAAAGCCCAAAGTCTCCTGAAGGGACAAAGATAATATGCTCGGCTCTACGAAGCCAACCTGCATCAAGTCCTAGAAGCTGTACCAAGGGCCCAATACCGTTTCTCAATACCTCATCAGGAATGTCATCCTTAATTCTGCACAATACTCCGACCATCGTGCGCATGATAGAACGCGTCTTATGCGACTCTACCCCACTCACATGCGCAGCAATGAGTCCGGATGGCATGAAGAAGACAGTTGCTGTGTCTGTAGCGGTTGATACCACATAGATGACAACTGAGCGTTCCGGAATGACTCCTAGCAGCTCGGATGCTGATCTTTGTTTTGGCAGGGCAGTTCTGCTGTGTAAAATGTTCATGTGACGCGCCTCGGGACTCCGTTCGTTATTCAGGCCTCCCAAGGGCGCATGTTCAATCGCTTCGAGATCCTCGTGCTCATCTCTCTCGCCGCATATGAAAGTCAGCTCCCAAGAAGCTCGGAGTCGATATTCGGCGTTCATCCAAGAAGTGCGGTCAGAAGATGACATGCGCTCAAGCTTTTGCATACGATGCAGCAAGGGCAGTGTTTTGATATGTTCAAGACGCACAATCGATTCCATCACGGACTTGGACGCAGCGTCTCTATCCCCGAGTCTATCGCTGTGCCGTATCGTTGCTAGAACATAGGAATGCAGAAGTTGCTGTGCCTCGGGATCATCGACCACAGCTTTCTGTTGTTCAAACTCTGCATTCATACTAATATCTCGAACCAGAGCGTCTATCGCCTGATCGAATGCGTTCAACGCGCTTTGAATATTTCCATCAGCTTCTTGTAGAAGACCAAGCCAGAACAACCGTTGAAATGGTCTAGCCAAGGACCAACGGCCCGGACCATGAAAGTATGCAGGTTGTGTCTTCTGCATGTTTCGGAGACTCTTTTTAGCCAAAACCCAGGCTTCTGCCTTGATACACCGGCTAAACATGGATTCATGAGAAAGAAAGGTATTGTAAG
This sequence comes from Neopestalotiopsis clavispora, assembly GCA_014621435.1. NCBI lineage: Eukaryota > Fungi > Ascomycota > Sordariomycetes > Amphisphaeriales > Sporocadaceae > Neopestalotiopsis > Neopestalotiopsis clavispora. The sequence continues at coordinate 42,083 of JAANBA010000297.1, forward strand.
GTTGACTCTCTGATGTTATATACCCTTGTAGGCTTGCATTCGGGCTGGTCTCTGAGAAGCTCGCGACTTCAATTCTGAGAAGTGTTTCCCTGGCCAGTTCTTTTTTGCCACAGATCAGCAGCAAATCTACTTGACCAAGGAAATCTGACAAGGAGTGAGCATCAGCAGAAAGGCTCAAAATGGACTCTTGACAGGTATCACTGGCACCCTTAGCATCTCCATCCTGTATTTTATTGAGGATAGTACTTCTCGCTGCTTGAAATTTGATATCCTTCAGTAACTGTGAGTGCCAGGCAATCTGACCTGGTTCATCAGTGTCGATAGATACTTTTTGAAGGTAGGGTTCCAGCATTGCGTTCCAATTCCAGTGGTTGCCAGCTGCAGAGTATATGAGGATGAATTTGTCGATACCACTTCTAAGAAAATGCTGGTGGATTGCTTTAAGCTTTGCTGCTTTCCCGCCCTCTTCCATGCCATTTTTCATATCTTCCAGCTGTTTCAGAAGGCTAAAGTACTCATCCAGATGTACTTTGTGATATCTGACATCTCCACGACCAGATTTACTTGTGATTCTTGCATCAATGTCATGCATATATGGCAGGACGGAGTATTCATCCTTGGGTAGGATAAGCGAGGCAAGGTTATATGATCGGTCGCTTAATGGAGCGCTGTTCATGTACTGGCAGAAGTCGCCATCTCTGCGCAGGAGTATGCTCAAGTATAGACCGAAGGTGTCGTTCTGCCGTGTGGTGGCCCAACAGGAAATCTTCTCACATATCTGGGGGTGAAATTCGGTCTCCGTGTGAAAAGTCAGCTTCTGGGTCAGCGCAAGATGGTGCTGCATCTCGTCGTTCACAAATTCCGTTTGTTCCAGGACCTCAGTTAGTTTCCGGCTAATTTCCGTATAAGAGGAACCTTTTCCAATTACTAGTTCAAATCGCCGGGACAAGCAGTTGAGAAGACTTGCTTCTTTGAGTAGAGCAAACGATACTCCTCCCACAACTGTTGACCTTGTGTAGAGATCTCTAGCCTTGTAATAGTACGTAGAAGCAGTGTGAGCACCTTGAGAAAGGTTTTCAAGCAGCACTGGCCCATCAGGTAGCTTCGTACCCCACGCAGGGAGATTGCAGCGCAGAGAAGTGTCATCTGCATCACTGTTGAAGGATGACACATTCCAGTAGTCGGCAAGGTTGAGGTTCAGACAAATTATGTTCGTAAATGGAGATGACGCATGCATGTCTCCTCTCATGATTGCTACATTCGCCTGTCCCAGGATGTCGCGATTAGCCTTATACCGTTGCTCAAGGTCGTTCAGGATGACAATAGCTTCTGATGAACCCAATGCATATTGAATCTCAAAACAAAGTCGTTTTAAATAGCATGAAATTGCTGGAAGTGTCAGCCTTGAGGCTTGATCAGATAGATCTCCCAAATCTTCCAATCTTTCCTCAATTTCTACCCGTTTCCATGAGCGGGCGTCAGGATCAGAGAGAGGACTCCAGTAGTCGGGATTGAGCTGCCGTGCTGAGTCGAGCGTGTGGCGAGAGATGACCTCGATAGAAAGTATCATCTCTGATTCAAGAGAGTCGAGAGGTGCCAGATCATGTGTGTCGCCGCGGCACTCATCTAGCAAACGGTTTCTTTCTGCGTCGACATCCCTCAGAATACAACGGAGGGCACTCGTAGGGCCTGACATGAGGGAAGCGAAGCGAAATAACGGAGGATGGTATCGCCACGAGTGGTTCAAGAGAAGGTACAAATGTGCACGTCTGTACCATCGCGCCTGATGACCATAGTCATTCAGTAACTCATGCAAAAATTCGTTGCTTCTAGCAATATTGCCCCGCAGTGCAGCTTGGAGTGCCCTAAGTATCAAGAGTCCAGGCTTCTGGTCAGAAGAATGAGTCATCAAAGACTCAATAGCGTCTAATTTCCGGCGAAGATGCTCTGGGTCGGTTCGAAACTCCTCGTAGAAGAAAGTCCCCCCAAAAATATTGCAAATCTGTCGTAAGTCCATGGGGAGGAAAAGTAGGAGCGCTATGACAGCACCGATTTCCTTTGATGAAGATGTCGTCAATTCTTTGGTTCTGCTCTGCCGAAGATGGCGGGTTTTCGAGGCTAATTGAAAATCAGGGTGGATTGAAAAATGTAAATGAACATGAGAACAGAGGAACTGTATTCCCTTTCAACAATGGGTACGTACCTACATGCCTCTAACGACGAGACCAGACATCTCTAATATACTAGTGCTACATTAGTCCTGGAATAAGGTTTGGATTTGCGGCAAGTGAAAGTTCATGTCTAAATAGGGTTTCTGTAAGTGCAAGGTTGCCAAACTAATGGCGATGCCCTAAAACGTGTTCAGCTGGTCAGAAACTCAGGACCGTCTCTTGTTGATTCTTCTTCTCTTAGTCAGTAAGTTTACGCCTTCACTCAATCGAATTGGCCTTGAGTACTGGCCGCTATGGCAAAGACATCGCGGGGAGCGAAATGGACAGGCGGCTACAGTAGAAGAGCTTTCCGTCATCATATAACCTTCTTGGAGTTCGACTCCGGATCGTCGGGATCTAGCTGTCCCGCCCCATTCTCATCGTCTTGTTTCCACTCACTCCGTCGTAGTAATCGTGCGTGTTGAGGTGGAAGCGATAAGTTGGTGAACTTGGCTAAGTGTACCTGACCTAAAGCACTCTCACCATTCGTGTGAGATGAATTTCTCGCCTTCCCTGACGTTGCCTTGTGTTTACAAATGGGACTACGTACGCTGAACAGGGAACGAAAGAACACCTAGGTCGACTGAGAAGAGGGTTCAGCTCAATAGAAGTGAAAGTACATAGGAGGAAAAACCGACGCACTTTCTTGTGCATAATGGGGGATAGAGTCTAGATGCACAATAGCCGAGGATGTGTTATTGGATACGTCAGGGGCGCGTTTAGGGACGAAGTGCTCCGTCATGGTCAACAAGTTTGTGTGTGAGGTCGGGGAGGGGGAGGTTAGGGTTGATGAGCTGAAAATTGTTTTCTTTGGGTTTGCTTTACTTGGAGATGCAGTACTAGAACAAGATTAAACGACCAAAATTCAAAGCGACATCATGTATACCTATGATTGATACCTATTTTACGAATGATATCAAGGGCTTTGGAACTACAAAATTTGGTGGCGGGATGGAGAAGCAGGACTGACCACAGACTAGCGCGAATAGGAATCGAACCTAATTATAATTACACTCCTCAATCTGACTGCTGTCATCAGATGGTCTCGTTATAGCGTATAATATTAAATTATACTAGGATAGCGTAGGCTATATTATTGTCATCGAAGCGCTGCTCCCGCCCACCTTCTTTCAAGGTTAATGAATTGCCGTTATAGGATTATACGAGTGACCTCCACGCTTACGCTTGGTATATCATATGGCTTACAATTGTCGTGAATGAGTTTGAATCAAATGGAGAGAAGAGAAAGAATATTACCTGTGCAGAGAATAGGAGCGGGTTCGGCAACGAGCGCCGCGGGCATAGGCCGACGGTCAGTGGTTTCCATGCGCAGCACTGCAAGGGGTTGGCCTTCTTGTCAACAGTGATACCTTAATATAAGTAGAAGTGAAATGTGTAATAACACTTCGTGATGCTGCAACTACGCATAATTGGAACCGTGGGCACTCTATTGATGTCGAATCTTCCCCTTCTCACCAACCCCAACATCGCGCCACTCTTTGCCATGACGGTCATACTGTTGCTTAATACGACTAGCGGCTGCCAAACTGACGCACAAAGAGACTACAGGGTATTCCGACCTTGTTGAAAACCCGCCTGCTGACACTGATTATGCAGGAAGCGTCTGAAAAGCTAGCTAGAGCTCACTATAGTAAGTTCATATTTAATGGTCTAGCATTCGTCCTTCCACAACTATACCGATAGTCAGTGTTTCAATCTACTAATGGTCCAGGGTGTCGCTGTGATCCAAAGAAGCACCTTCTCTAATGGTTGTAAGGCACACAAGATACATCGAAAGTGATAGCACGGGTTTGTTAGAAACATGGTAGCTAAGCTGGTAACGATGCCTCAACGTCCTTTTTGGTGCAGCCTGATCCAGAACAAGAAAGCTGGCTGACCTGTGATGTTAATAAAAAGCTTTGTCATTATTGGGGGGGATATGAGCTACCTAAGCTGTTTGCTGAAATCCTTGCCCCCTGCCGCCTTGTTGTTGGTACTTGCGTTCAAATTATGCAACACTCTTCCCTTGCTTTCCTACTTGCTTTCCTCCTTGCTTCCAACTGAGCGTATGGCTGTCCCATTATTCCTGTACAAAGGTCCCACCTGGCGTTTGCTTCTTTGCAAAATCGGCCTTGGTTGACCTCATTGACCCTTTGCGATTTGTTCAATAGTTCTATCAATTCTTTTGTTGTTCCTAAACACAGTATTGTCAACATGACGGACGATGCCGCTGTCCAAAAGACATACGACCCTGCAGTGTACTGGCCTGCTCCGACGAGAAATTTCAGAACCTCTGCGCGATTGCACCTGCAGCACCAACTCTGTCAAAACACCCTCGGATTTCTCCTCGAGCCCCATGTAGACAGTTCCGTCACAACCTCGCAGACCTTGAGAGTTGCCGATCTCGCTTGCGGTAATGGTGTCTGGCTGCTCGACCTGGAGCGTCACCTCTCCGAGAGAGGCATCTCTTGCCGGCTGCAAGGCTTCGATATCAACCCCGTGAATTTCCCCTCCTCGAGCTTTATACCATCAAATGTCACCTTTCAACAGCTCGATATCCTTGCCAGTCCGCTGCCCGAGGAGCTGCTGGGCGCCTTTGATGTCGTACACGTTCGCGCTTTCATGAGCATCATCATCGACCAAGACACCGCGCCCCTGCTGTCCGCGGCCCGGTCTCTGCTGAAGCCCGGCGGCTGGCTGCAGTGGGAAGAGATGAGAGGCGAGTTTCTGATTGAGCCCTCCTCGCCAAGCGTGTCAGCGGCTTCCTGTGCGATTCTCGCCAAGATTCTCAAGGAGGGCGGCGAGGCCCAGGGCCTCAAGTTTGGATTTGTGCATGAGCTCAACAGCCACCTCGGCAGACACGGCTTTGAGGATGTCCATATGCACAAGTTTCCCAAGCGGAGACAGGACTTCAAGGGCTGGACAGAGGACTTCCTCATGGTTTGGGAGGAACTTGCGTCTCATCTCCCTTCCAAGGCGGACGTGCCCAACGCGCCAGTCACAAGAGAATTGTGGACCGATTTGTTCAACAAGGCCGTCGTCGAGACCGAGCAGGGTGTCGCTGTACACCAAGGGTTTATTATGACGGTAGTGGGACGCAAGTCTGTCACTTGAAGCCTATGCGGAAACAGCTCGATGGGATTTCAGTAGACTACTCATTTTCATTTTGGTCCTAAACGATAGGATGCGGGTGTGCGTAGAATTGGAGAGCCACGTTTTCTTCAATGACGTTAAACCATCATCCTTGGGCCCATCATCTCGAGAATGAGCTGTTTGATCTTCATGCAAGAAGGTGAGCTTCTTGTCATCATTTTAGTGGTTATGAGTTTCTGTGCCCACAAACGCGGGTACACGATTGAAGGGTAGACGCAATGTACGGCTACATGTTTTGAGCAATGCGGTTCTGAGTTGAAATATTTGAATGAAACTTGTTTTTTTTTTCTGTCCCCTGAAAGTCATCCATTGATGACTTACAGGCGCGAGAGACGCCATCTTCACCTGATGAAGTATCAAGGTGTGCACGGGCGATATAAATACAAAAAAGAATATTTTAATAAAACTTTCGGCCGCCTGGGCATGTAGTATCATGGGCCAAAACAAAATGAACTAAAAAAGGGTATCATGCGCCAACCTGTGTCAGAGCCATTACCATTATTCACCTCCACAAATCCAACACGCGTGATCATTCCGACGTCTCCTTCGTTCTCCTAGCACATACTAAGGGTCGGGGCTACCAGCCTCGAGAGGTGCCGGGTCTTGCCTTCTCGGAGGAAGCTTCTCTCCTTGCAAGTCTTCTTCCACATCTTGCACAGCCTTCTCCCTGGCCTTGTCCTTTACTTCTTTCGCCTCGTGCGTATCATGCAACGAGACCTTCTTGTCATTGCTCTTGCGCGCATCTACGCTCTTGCGCACGTCAAAGCTCTTCCTGCTCTTACCCAGGACAACGTTCATGTCCTCACCCCTCTTGATGGCGGCGATAGCCTTTTCGGCAGAGTCAACATTCTCAAAGGCACGTCCAGTACCCCACTTTCCGAGTTGCTTGCCTTTCTGAGGGTCACTATGCCTGCTTTTACTGAAGTGCCTGGTGAGGCTACGTTTCTCGCTTTCTTTCATGACACTGTGACCGAGTTGTCGCATGACATCCCATCCATGATAAGTTTCTTCACAAATCGTCTTCTTGTCCTCGACGGGAAGGTCCTTCATCTCGCGTTGGGCTTGGATTATTCGAGCTCGTCGGGTGAACTTAGAAGGCTGACCTCGGCGTTCCGCTTGCTTTGCGACACCTTTCAGAGTCAATCCAAAAGGAGATACAATGGCAGATATGTCTTTCAAGACGAATCCGCCAATGCCCATGGCTACGCCAGCAGCGGCGCCGCGAACACCTCTTTCCTTGGCACCCTTGACTGGTAGTCTCACTAAGCCGGTAACACCGTCGTATATGCCGTAGACAAATTCGGACCCAGCAGCCTTGAGACCCGACTTGATGCCCGTAATGCGGACTGGCTTTCGAACAGTGTCATCACCGTACAGTCGTGGTGCGTTGTGGAATCCTTGTGCGACAGCTACGGCTAGATCTACTGGTGCCTTTGCCAGGGCGCGACCAGACTGTCCAAAGCCTTCCGAGACTTCATTGGCGTATTCTTCAGCTGCAGGAGCGGTTGCCGGGGTTGCAGTCAAGTTTGACTCATTGGTCAAGTGACTCTCTGGCTTCGGTCTCTGTGGTTGGGTTTCTTGAGTTTGGGCCAGCTGTTCTGTGTTCTCCGTGTTGGCTGGTGGAAAGGGAAAACCTGCAACTCCTTCTTGTGCCAGTGGTTTCGGCTCGGCGGCTTTCCTCTTTTGCTCAAGCTTCTGTCGTCGCCTCTCCATTTTCTTCTTCTTGTGTTCCTCGCGTTTCTTTGTCGTCTTGGCGAGACGATAAGGCACGCTACCGAAACCAGTAAAGAAGTTGCCGATAGAACCTGCAAGAGTACCGGCAATACCGGTGATCGGTTCACCAGGGCCCTCAAAGTCGTTCCATTCCTTGTGTCGCAACAGACGTAGTCGATGCCAGGAGAGATATCCCTTCTCCACCAGTATATCGGCCGCCATGGCACTCAACTTTATACTCGTGTCCTTGATTCGCCATACAGCAACGCGATCGGTCAAGATGGCGCAACGCATGGACTCTTCTCCGGACAGGACCAGATGATTGTGGAAAGACCGGACCGCATTCTTTGCACCATCTCCCTCAAGCTCGATGGATTTGGCAATCTTTTGTACTGCCTCTAGCGCTTCGTCTGTAAGACAGTACTTGATGCCCTCGGCGAGCTTGTCCACGTCCAGTTTCTTGTATGGTATAGCCTCGGGTCCAGCCCCGGCACTGGACACCATGGAGCCCCAAAAGTGCTGATCGCCAAAGAACGGCACAATCATGGTGGGTTTGCCACATTTAAGCGCGGCCGCAGTCGTACCAGCACCGCCATGGATAACACAAGCTTTCACCCTTGGGAAAAGCCAGTCGTGAGGTGTGTTCTCGAGCATGAAAATGTTGTCTGGAACATTGTCTCCACCCAGTCCTCCCCATCCCTTGGAAACCAACGCTCTCACCCCAGCCTTCTTGACTCCTTCAAAAATCATTTCCGTAAATTTGTCGGCGTCGTCAACGACGATGGACCCAAAACCAATGTAGATGGGGGTGTCTCCAGCATCCAAGAACTCTACCAGGTCCTGCGGAGGTTTGAAACTCGACGCCAGGTCGAGGAAAACGAATCCTGCGACATCAATTTCATCGCCCCAATCCTCAGGCTTTGGTACAATACCAGGGCTCCACAAGTAGGTAAATGGCACATGCAAACGGTACGTCGATCCAGGCGCCCATAGGGTCGAAACAGGATCCAAGCCTAGAGTCTTAACTCTAAAGTTGTTGACGAGATCACCCAAGCCCTGCCAGACCATCATCTCCACCAGTGGGTACGACATGAAGTTTGTGTAACCAGGATCGACATTGGATTTCTTGATAGTAGCGAGCGGGTGAGGGAACGCCTGCGTCGGCGTGTAAGGAAACGTGAACATGAGGTGAAGAGGAATACCCAATGCCTCGGCACAATGAATGTGTGCGAAACTTGGCGGGTTTGCAATAATGGCATCTGCCACAAATGGTGCCCTCTCGCCCATCATCCTAATATTTTGAGTGTCCTTTTCGTTATCGGTGGCGTTGATACATGCTCGCCAAAAGCCATCAAACATTTCAGCCATGGCAGATCGTCGGCGGCCAATGTCACCAGCTTTCACGGTCTCCAACTTTGGTATCATGCCTGGGTTCTTGACCATAAACGCCATGAGTTCTGAGGGATCACCGCCCACGGAAAAGAACTCTAGCCCTGAATCCTTTTCGACAAATTCACGGAACGCCGGGTGCGTTGCAATTCGCACTCGGTGTCCATAGTTCTCCTTGAGTACTTTGCCAATCTTGAGAAATGGCTGCGCATCACCACGAGAACCAATGACCATGATGACGATATTCAGTCTAGGCCGCTTTGCTTTCTCCGACGTGGCTGTACTCGCAGAAGAAAGTCTTGATGGCGATGGTCGCTCGGGTTGCGATTCGTCTCCGCTGCTGTGTTTGGCGGGAGGTACGACCTTTTTGACAGCCGAGCCTAATGCCTTGGCCAAGTAGCCAGTATTACTCGTGTCATTGACAGTAATATTCAATCGTCCATCTCTCCTCGAAACCTTGCCTCTTGTGCTGTATTTTTCATTGGCTAGATCAAAGCGGCGATACTTGTCCTCGGTCCTGGCACGTTTCGGTTTCGATATGCTACCAGTTGTGCCTACCCTAGTAGCTGGTCCCCCGTCTCCCTCGTCCTCTGATTCCGAGGACGAACTGGACATGTCGCCATCGCTTTCGTAGTTTCGGCTCCATATCGCCTTATTGAGTTCGGAGACATTTGTGCCCGTGCGCTTTACAATGGGTAAGGCAGATGTTTGTCTTGGGCCGCGGCGTGGTACATCAGTCATGAACTTTTTGGAGGCATCGAGACTTGGTCGGTCGATAGATTTCTTGTCCTTTGTAGCCGCATGAGGCCGGGCCGAGTTTAATAAAGCGGATGCAGATTCTGATTTGGCCTTCTTGGGATCGTCTGCCGAAGGCTGGGCTATCTCGGGCGAGACAACTTCGGAGGGGACCTCGCCGGGGAACACGACCTTGCCCTGCCGATCATGTAGAATGGCAGTCGTTCGAGCGTCCGTGTTTCTCTCACGGAACTGGATATCATCGTCAGACGAGTCGGCAGCGATGGGGGCCGTGGAAGGCTTGTCGAGCTCGACTAGATGCGCCATTCGTGCGTATAGGTGTGAGGTTGTTGTGGATTAGTGCTGGTTCTGTTCTTCTGATTGCGATTTCGTGCAGTCTACCATATCGTGTGCTCTGGCTTGTAGGAAGAATCGCGTGAGATATTACGTCTATTGTCGTAAATGCTCTAGGTCGAGCTATCATATATATCTGCAAGTGGCATTCTCAGATACAATCACGTCGTGCAAAGGGTGTTTGCTGGCTGGTCGTTGAGCTCAGGGAACGGGTCTCGTGAGTGGAAGACAATTACAGTCTCTTGCGCCAGAGCTGCCGCGGTTTTGCAAAGCGAAGGAAAAGCTTTTTGAGGAAAGAAATGGAAACTTTGACAGACCAGGTGACCGCTGTACAAGTCGGGTCCGTGGTATCCAACAGACGACAAGTCACAATTCCAGTCGGTCCATTCTGGCAAGACGTGGGAACATAGGAAGATGGAAATGGGGACCGTCTGTTGTTTTCGGCAGTGGACAAAGCCAGAAGCAGTCAAGCTCCAGTGGCTTGAGTGGCTCCCTAAGGTGCTGTCCACATTAGCGTCCGCCGCTATTGCCCCCCTGTCGAGTGAATGACATCACTGCCAGGTCCATTTCATGGCCCACAAGGCAAGCTTGACAAGCTGCAGAGGCGCCTGTACATAGCATGCCCTGCAATGGCTTGCACATCCCGGGCTTGTCTCTGAATGGAACACGGGAAACGAACCGAGATGTACAAAAGAGCCCAAGTTCGTTTGGTTCCCCGGACCAAAGTGCCCGGCCCAGGAGATGAGTCCCCAGGGTTCAAGTAAGAAGGACTCATTTCGTATCTGCAAACGTCGTTCTGATTGGTACTCATGGCTCTCCTCAGTGCGACACAGCATCGGGAATTCAAACGTGTCTTTTCAAGTTTTTTTTTCCTCCCTGAACCATGATCACGGGTCAAAAGCACAAAAAAAGAGCAAAAACAGGTTAATTTCGCGTCTCACAATTGCTTGTGTGTTTACCCAAGTGAAGTCAATTGCCGTAAGCCGTTGACCTGGTAAAACGATCATGGAGAGGTCATCATGCCGTTCGAATGCAGTCACTATCCGCATTAGCTTCAGGCACCGTCGATCTTGCCTCGCCTGCCTTTGAAGGCTCGAGCCCGTATGGCCCGCTGCCAGACCACCCAAAGCCACCCTCTTTTTTGCGAATAGATCACACGCCGGCGCAGTTGCCACGTTTAAAGCCTGTACGGATCAGGTCTGTACTCTATCTAGATCTTAAGCTCTGACGACCTCGAAAGCCAAAGATGCAGATCTTCCAGTCAAGCTATGCTGCATGCATGTGAGGCCGGGGTTTGTGGGGCTAGATCAGAGTGTCTGGAGAGTCTAGGGCATATGCTATGCCTCCTGGATTTCCGTTATGAAAGCTAAACGCTCCCATGTCGAAATTGGATATGGTCTATTATGATTGTAACTTACTGCAGGTCAAACAGGTGCGCTTAAATGGAACTTTTCAACGTGGAGGCCCCTTTACTTTTCCCGTGCATTCCAACTACCAATCACACGTATGTAAACGCCACAAACTGAACCACTCGCATCATGATAACTTGCTATTGACATAATACAGTGTGGCTGACATGAGCCGCGAAGAAAATTCGACATCTCAAATGGCTCATAACCTGTAATATCAATCAGATACATACTGTTAGTGGCTTGACATTTGCTTGCACGTCCGGCCGTGGCATTTTCTTAGTCGCCCAAGTCGTCTTGTGCTGAACCGGCAGTCAATGCCCCTTTTAGGTGAACCTGTAGGTTTCTGTTCTTGCAATTACCAGTTATCGTCGATACCATAGTAAGCGCTAGGCACCCAGTAGTTGTGCACCAAGCCACAGAGAGTTGATAATCGCTTTGGTCAATTGATGTTCTCTCAAAAGCTTTCCCCCTTGGCAGAACCGTGCAGATGGGCGCAGCTTTTTAGATCAGTCTTGGCTCGTACGTCACGGTGACTTGGGTTGGAGGCCGCAGTAAAGCTTGCGCAACCTGCAAGTCTCAGCGTATGTGGTGCCATCTGCATTCCGACCACTTCGTAGGCCGTGTAGATGTCCCAATCGCTGGCAATTTGCCTACGGGTGGCGAGATGAATAATGGTCGAAAAGATGATCGATAGAAAAGAGTCAATTATATTACACGTGTCGGGATTAGGATCGATTATAACAAACAGAAGACCTCTGGCATGGCAATGAGTATCTAGAATAATTCCATCTTCTCGTATGAAACGTGGTAATATAGGCCCTGCAAGAATATGTTTCCGCGAAAGAATTCATCGTCTTCATCCAGCGCTATATAATGACAGAGCGTGAGCGTCTAATCAAGAATGGCCCGTGGTCATGAGATTGTTCCCAATACTACTTTACAGAAGCATGTCTCAAAATTATATCATGACATATTGTCATATTCTTGACTATAAACGAAACCTATAGGCGCAAAGGTCTTAACGTAGGAAGCTGTCTCGCAAGTGTACAGACATCCCTCATTCCGCAGCCAGCCTACGTAACGATATCTTCAAGCGGCAGCTTGATCTACAAAAGGTCAGATGGACAGCCTTTGTCCTGCCTTCAGGCTTGCTTCAGCCAATCAAAGAGACTATGCCTTAAACTCCGACTATCTGGACCGTATAATCATGTTCCCATTGGGTATGAAGGCGATAGCACTCCCTGGTCGGGTCGCTAGACACTACCAACAAAAGCGAGGACGGAAGTGAAACGTGCGATACGTGACAATAAATCCAACAGACTCTCAACGCATGTTGCTCAGAGATCTCGGCGTGCCAAATGGCCCCTTCGAAGGGTCCTGCCGGAACGTGATCGCCGACGTGGCTGCCAGACATCTTTGGCATCTTCTTCCTTTTCTTCAGAGTCTTCGGAATCTTCCTAGGAGTCACCTGCGACATCTTCTTCTGCAAACTTTTTGGAGTCTTTCGCAAACTCATTGACCTCGACGTCCTCGGAAAAAGTAACATTTCGGGCCACTGATGCCGCCCGCTGTGCCACTTTCTTCTTCTCGGCATTGGCTCTCTTACGAAGCCTCTTGTCGTAAAGTCCCATGGTTTTCTCGCGTTCTTTCCGGGCAGATTCGACGAGCGAATTCATGTCGTACTTACTTCGCTCCGCGACCGAGGCCTTCTCGCGGGCCATGTCCTTTTGTGCCCGGGCGCCGCTGGTAGCTCCTCTAGTGCCGTGGGCAGGGCCATCGCTCATCATTGAAGCGGGCATCTTAAGCTTGACAATTTTGGACGGAGAATCAAATTGTCTGCCCCGTTGCTGCGACTTCGAGTCATTTGTGTGTAGCGGTAAATCCTCTGTCATGGCGTTGCTGGCACCGACGCTCTATGCCGGTGCAGCCTGGCTATTGGCTGCCTTGAGGGCCGCTAGATCGTTCTCTTTTTGCTTGGTCTGCTTGTTGAGCTCAAGGATCATGGCCGACACCTTCTCTTCTGCCTCCTTCAACCTCTTCAGTTCCAGCTGTTCCGTTTCCCGCGAGAATGGTTGGCCGGGTCGGTTCGTCAGTGGTATCATGGCACTGCGTTCCTTGACATCGCCTTCCTCTTGTTTGCCAGAGCTGGGTGCAGCCTTGCCCTTGCCTTTTCCTTTGCCGCCTGGCGGTTGTTGTCCCTTGTTGTGCGCTCCCGTCGTCAGGGTCTTGTAAAACTCTTCGAATGGCTCATTGAAGAGTTGTTCTTCGTACGTCCAAGCGAGAACCTCTCCAGTGCCATTATTGCGCATGGCCTCCCTCTCCTCCTCTGTACGGCCGTACGGGTGAAGTCGCAGGTGGTGGTACAAGGTTTGAGGCTTCTCGCCGCTCTTACTGTCGTAGTACAACTTGATAGTGATTTCAAACTCTCCCCATCCCGTCTCGTTCACGACGAAGCCTTTTTGCTTCTTGGCGGCCGGCTTGTTCTCGTTGTCTCGGACGATCTGCTCAGCATCGCAGGTACGCAAGTGGTTTGGAATCGATTCATGTAACTTAAACTGAACGCGACGGAGCCAATAAAATATATCCGTGTCTTCTACGCCCTTGACAAAGACGGTCCAACTATGGGTGTGGTCAACGGGTACGCCCGGGGGACGAATGTTGTCGGTATCGTTGAAGGGTCGCGCCGTAGTGCCATATATGAAGGGACGATAAATCTGTACGCCCTTGACTCGCTTGCCGGCATTTGCGGGAGCCATTTTGGAGGAAATTCTTCACACGCGCCGCGCCTTGGATGGATTTTCTTGAGCTAAGACGCAATTGATGGATGTTGTTGGCAAGATTAAAATAGTAAAAGGTCAAGTAGATTGAAGATGAAGAGTAAAAGTTCAGCCTTGGGGAACCCCAAAAGCCTAAGGGTACACTTTTTTGGCGGGACAATTAGTGGGACGTCGCGCTGCTCTCCACTAGCGCGCCCATGCTTGGAGGGCCAGTGGGACCGCGACTGGCTGTCCAACAATTTTTTGGAGCTCTCAGCCTCGCACATGCGCCGATGATGACATGACTTGGATGGAGCTTCGGGAGAAGCTGTGTAAGTGAAGATCAGGCCAAGCTCTGAATCTTGAGAATACCACGATTTGCGCCAATTTTTCAGATACTGAATATCTAGATCGAGTCAATTGGCTCGGGAAATTCGTGACTGATTTTGCCTTTCTTTTCTGCAATCATTTCTTCTACTCAAACTCAATAGAGGGTCGATTTTATTCGAAGAACAGAGCTTCCGGAGCTCCATTTTACACTCTTGGCCCTCACTGGTCGGACAGCTATTTGACCGGCTTATTATTACTAAATGAGCAACTTTTGAAAATCAGACGTCTCCTGGAAATTGGACATTCACACTTTTGTCAATAAGTAAACATGGCAACAAAGGCAACAAAACGAGTGGTCGTCTGCGGTGGAAACGGCTTCCTGGGCTCGAGAATCTGCAAATATGCTGTAGCCCGGGGCTGGGACGTTACATCAATAAGGTAAAGCCATGTTACCATCTTCCTGATCATGACTGTAATAAAAACCTTTCTTAGCTAATCTGGAAACACTACTTAGCCGTTCCGGAGAGCCAAAGTGGGAGACGGTGACGGCGTCCTCAACGCCGCCCAGCTGGGCGCACCGGGTGAGCTGGGAGCGCGCCGACATACTCAAGCCCTCGACCTACGCCCCGCTGCTGCGCGGCGCCGACTCGGTCGTGCACAGCATGGGCATCCTGCTCGAGGCCGACTACA
>JAANBA010000298.1:0-56266 GCA_014621435.1 Neopestalotiopsis clavispora
GCGGGTTCGCGGTGCCGTGGGGCGTCAACGACGGCTGGATCAGCCTGCCGCGCGTTGCAGGCACGACATCACAAAACGTAGAAAAGGGAGATGGGGAGGGGGAGGAGAAGAAGAAGGAGGCAAATGAATCAGCCGACAACGAGGCAGGGCAAGAGGCCAGCGTCAAGATGCTCATATACCACCCCCTCCGCGAACTCTTCCGCAAGGAACTGCTCATCTACAGCCGCCTCACCTCGCCGCCGCTGACGCCGCTCCTGACCGAGGCCGGCAGCCGCTCGGCGGCCGTGGTGTCTCACAAGGACCTCAGCATCGACGACGTCATGGCGCGCTACTTTGCCGAGGTCGAGGAGAATTACCCCAGCGTCGTCGCCAACGTGGTGCGGACCACGGGCAAGCTGAACCGTTCTTCCGGCGGCGGTGGTGGTGATGGCGACGGAAGCGAGAATAATGGCAGCAGTAGCTGTGGACTATGCGGCCTGGGGCTCGACGAGGTTGGCGATGAGCGGTGGAGAGGGGAGTTGGGAGAGCAGAAGACTGAGAGCGATGGTCGTGGACGGTTGTGCTATGGATGCGAGAGATCAGTGTACGGATGATTTACACAGTCCCGGTCACGTACGAAAAAAAAAGGTTGAAGTATGCAATTGAACTTTTTTTCTACATCTTTCTTCTACTACTTTTTGTGAATGGATCGCTATCTGCAAATGCTCCCCTGGATCTATGACAAAGCATATTGGTCTGCCAATCTTCTAAATCCCAAGCGACAACTTTGGGTCATGGCACCAAGTTTGTTTTTTTCCATCCCAGCTTTATATACAAAATCCCTTGCGTATGCCAAACCGCAGATGCCTCGATAAACAAGTATGCCTGAAATACTATGTGGATCAAGATCATCCACCTAAGCCTTTTCCAAGACAGATGAGGGCAAGAACTTATTCTCCAGCTTCCTCACAAGCTTGTTGGTCTGCTCAGCCAAACTCAAGGTGAGAATAGTGTGAGGTAATATCCTGGCAAGGTGCGGCAAGAATCCCTTGTAAATGGCGAACAAGCCCTCGGTCTTGACTGTCTTGGCCAGGCAGTCAAACAGATTGGTGTACAGGTTTCCGTTTTGGTTATACATGCGCGACATGACCGTGTCTATAGTTCACCTGAGTTAGCTTCCTTGTTTCCAAAATCAATTCAATATTCTCGAAACTTACCAGGTGGGTGCATGACGCAGCAAACCACAAAGCCAGACACGGCCGAACTCGTCAAGTGAAGAGGCGCGCCCTCCTGCATACCCAAATGCTTTTGCAGTCTCCGCTTGGCGAAAAAGTAGGTAGGAAGCTGAACACTGCTGCCAAAGCCCGTCCGAATCATGGCGGCGGTCATACCACGGTATAAACCTCTGATGCCCTCGGTGCCCGAAATCTGCCGGAGACCGTCGAGGGCGTTCTTGTAGTTGTGTTGCGTGCCGACGGCAATGTGCTTGCTAAAGCTCTGCAATCTTGTCTTGACCAGGAAGAAGGGGCTGCCGGCGGCGGCGCCAATGATGCCCGACGTGGCGCCGCAAAACATGTTGATGCCGAGGTTCTGTTTCGTGGCGTCCTTGAGGATGACGGAGGCGAGGGTTTGCCGCATGGGCTCGTAGAAGCCGAGACGGCAGCCGTTGAGCAGGATCTGGTAGACGTAGGCGCAGCCGATACCGCGGTAGATGCCCCGGAGACCCTCGTTGCGCACAATCATGGTGACGGCCTGGATGGGCCCCCGGTAGTGGTGCGGTTGGTGGCCCTTGGACTGAAGCTCACCCTGCAATTGCATTCTGTCCAACGTATATAATCAGCCATTCTGCTCCATACCATCCCGACGACCGCTCCGCGCAAACCAGGACCTGTCCCTGCTGATGGGCAGCCGTTTGCCCAAACGACCGAGAAGGGCAGCGTCGCATCTGCGTGGACTCTTGTCGTTGCCATTGATGTGCTCGCAATTGGGTCGCATACCTAATCTTGACCGTCTCGAACGGGTGGGTGGCTGTGACTGCACCGCATGCTGCGATGCCACCGGCGATGAACGCACTGCAAACAGGAAATGTGTCAGCGCCTTCTTTGCTCTGTCTCTCTGTCTGCTCTCTCTATAGTCCAGGCCGCGGCAAAGGGAGCACGGCGGCCTTGAGAGATGAACGCTTGCTTACCCTGTGGTGGTCGACATCTTTTCCGCTTTCTACGAGCGCAGTGACGCTCAAAATGCGCTCGTTGTGAAAGTGTGCGGCGGTGATGTGAAGCAAGCAATTCGTTACGGCTGAATAATTATTTTTCTGTCAATGGATTGGAACAAAGCTTGGGTGAGGTCAGGGTCGGTCGGTCGGGCAAGGGTAGCTGCGGAACGGGTTTCGCGCGTGTGAGCTCCGATCTAGCAAGCGGTACCGCTCAAACGCAAGGTGGAAATCTTGGCACTTCACAACTTTGTACCAGTGATTGCTGGATTTCGTATGTTCGAGGTTCCGCAAGTGTCGTTGATGAAGATGGATGACCTGCAATGAAGCAAAGCAGGACAAAAGAAGATTATTTTTTAAGATTAAGCTACGCTGCAGAGAAAAAGTCCATCGAGATGGACAAAGTTACCTGAATCCCATTCGTTTGGTACTGACAGTTTGCTTACTCTAGTGCTTCTCAAGGTTTGCAGTGTAAGCTGACCAACAGACAATTGTATGGAACTTTACTTGGGTACCTGACAGGCCGCTGCTGTGCTGACTCTGAAAGAGGTCCAGCAGGGCCAATGCCAACAGGGCTTTTGGGACATGTCCGACTTCGCTGTGCCATAAGTGCCATGGGGATCCACCCTGGCCATTAATTTCCAGACGTCTGGGTCTGCCGCATCGCTCAGATTCGGCTTTGCATGGGGTCCCTCGGCCATTGACCGCGAATGACGGTATATTTATTGGCAAATGCTCTCTCGCGGATGGTGTAACAAGTATTCATAGATCGTCAGGGCAGATGCCAGTAACCATACAACATCCATTGAAACAGGTCTCTTCTTTCTATAGTGAATGCATGTACTAGCTGCCTAACCTTAGGTACATGAAGCCCCCCAGTAGCTGACTAGCAGTGCAGCTGATCGAAAGTACCCACGTGTTGGTCCTGCTGGATTCCCCAGTTGGGGAACTCGGTACCGCTTGACGGCAGGTAACATGAATGCAGCCCTTCAATGTTGGTATGCACCAGGGAAGCTGAATTATTCTTATTGCGTATATGCTGGGCATTATGAGTTATGCTATTGCATATAGTGAGAACATGACTGCTCCATTGGCTGCAAACACTCAGATGCCGTAAAATGTCATCTTGGATCTGACTGATTCTTGGCAACGTCAAGCGATGCAATATGCGCATCTACCACATAGCTGCGCACCATGCTCATGGTGCAGACACCAGATATGAAGAGCTCGTTCATAATCTGCAATGACGTTGTATTTACAATTGGCAACAGAATGAATCACATTAGCTAGAGTATATCGAAGACCCGTCTGTTGCCGGTTCCTTTTGTTCAAGTAAATCTGTTTCTCCCTCCTATCAGAGGTAGAAATGCTTATTAAGTCATGCTAATTTGTATGATGATCGCTAATGCATGCAATGAGAAATCCTGGTGACTGGGAAGGAAATCAAATGTTGGTTGACGGGCGCTTTGGGCATTCCCCGTTCTTCCATCCTTTTCAGGAAACAAACAAACCCTAAACGCCTCTTTTGGTATTCCTCCTCTTCTGGTGATATTAACAAGGTTTGCAATTCTCCTACTTCTTTCCTCCTCGCACATCTCCATCTGCCATGCATTATCATGACGATGAAGAATTAAATGTCGTCACTTCTGATTCGGCTCGTGATTTGGACCCATATTCGGACACCTCGAAAAATGGATTCTAAGTCGCGTTCGATTGTACTCGCGTGGCAGCTGCGTCCAGATTCACCATCGCGCCTGGTCTCGATACATCCTGAGAAGATCGTCCTGCATCTCCATCAAATACCCACGGTCCAGCATCGTTGCGTGGTGTCAGTGGACCATCATGGACAATAGCTCCAGCGTTCGGTGGTGATGGCGTCCGTCTTGCATCGGGAAGACCAGATGAACTGTTAGCTGACATGACACTGGGTCGCGGAATCGGTATAGGCGCCGAGGTTTCCGATGTTGCCGGAGCCTGGTCCACCGTGGCAGACGCTGTAGGGACGTGGTCCAGCATCATGGTGACATCGCCGTTCTCCTCAACCGCAGAAGGGGATTGTGAAGTTACCTCTTCAACAGCGCTATCAGCCGAGTTATTTTGGACAGCATCTATTGGATCATTTGCAGGTGTGCCTGCAGGTGCCTCTGGCGTCTCCCGTGCATCCATGTTTACATCCTCGCCGCCGGAATCGAGCTGCTGCCACTCCTCATCGGGTTCCTCAACATCAGCGTCCAGATCAGCAGCGGCTCTGCAGTTTGGACATGTGAAGATCGGATGAGAGGGCCCTATGAGTAGTTCCCGGATACATTTATAGTGCCACGTATGACTGCATGGTGCTACAAAGAGAGATTGGCACGGCTAAATATTGTCAGTACAGTGACCGGTATCGGACATGGTTCTGTCGGCAGATTCTTAGAAAAACTTACAGCAATAGCATTCAAACAGATGGAGCAGTCTTGCGCATGGCCACTGCTGGCGTTAGTGTCCGTTGTCGAGGTCAAGTTCCTGAGGCGCTTGTGCGTAGCCATACTGTCACAAATTAGTCCTTGCTGCTTGACGAGGAGGATACGTTGAAGCCTTACTTGAAATTGTTGGGTTTACTCTGCCAGCCTCGATTCAGCTCGATTCTCATCTTGACACACCGAAAGATCATCTCCTCCCCTCCCCTAAAATCAATACCGAGTTGCACGATATCCCCATCGTTAACGGGGAACGGCTTGGATTCGTTGCCCGGCGGTGATAGTCGGACATGATTCAGAAATGTTCCCGACGAGCTCTTGACATCTTTTATATACCACTTGCCGTCCTCGTGCCAGAATTCGCAGTGCCGCCGACTGACAACTTTACTCTTGAAACCGACGGGAGCGGCCGAAGGTATGTTGGCAGGTACTATTTGCTGCTGCTCTCTCTCCGAGTAGCGGCCGACTTTGATGCTTTCCTTTCCTGTGGGTAATGTTCGCGAAATGGGAGTAAAGGAGAGCGACTGCCGCGTCGACCTGGGATCGTAGTGGGCTGAGAAGCGGATAGAGGGCAGCACCTCTGTCGACAAGTCGCCTGTAGTGGCCGAACGTGCCCGCGCCATGTCTGCAGCAGCACTCGACGATTCGGCCTGGTTGTCCTGGCTTTCGTCTACGGCGTTCTGGCGGTCCTCCTCAGTGCCGGTCTTGTGTTTCTTGCCACGGCCAGAGTCCGAGTCAGAGTTGCGTTCAGGTGAATCCTGGCTTGCGTCGCGACCAGGCTGCGCGTTCTGTGCTGACGTAGTTTTGCGATTTCGGTCTCTGGAAGTACTGATGTGTAAAGTCAGAAAGGCTGCCTCGCCTGTTTTGGGGGAAGGATGGATAATTCTTGGAACGTACCTGAGTGGATCGTCGGACTGGCGTGCACGTCGTCGGCCAGTGGTGACACTAAGAGCAGAGTGGGTAGCTCGCGTGAGTGGCGTGTGCTGGGTGGCACTGGCACTCGCACTGGAATTGGGACTTCCAGAGGCAACGCCGGCGCCCGACACGCTACTAGAGTGGGCACTGACACCACTATTATCACGCGACAATAGATGCGTCTGCGTATAACTTCGCAAGTAACTCAAACCTCTCAATCTGCTCCTAGCAGTGCCAACGTTGGATGGCGATGAGGCGGCGTCGGTGGTTGGCGACAAGAGGCCTGCGGTCGACGGGGGCGCCGGTTGCGTAAACATTTGATGAGCTTGGTGCTGGTGGTGGTAGCAGTGGTGGAGACGGGGGTGTCCCGGGTATTGGCGGACGAGTCAACTGCTAAAGGGTGCCAATGAATGCCCCCGGTGGGAACGGACGACTCTAATAAAAACGGCCGATTACCTATGGCTGGGCTGGGCTGGGCTTTCTGCACGCTGGGCTCTGGGCTGGTATTGATTGTTATGATTTTTTTGTATGGTGCTGACAAAGTTTTGCGACAGACAGTGCGGTCCGCCAGCCAACGAAGACAGACGCCTCTCTCTCTCTCTGTGGTTTGTGTCGGTTTCGTTCGTTTGCGGCTCCTGGGAAGGTGCACGTTTATCTTTCTTGCCCAAACCGAACTTTCAAGATTGTGTTTAGTTGTCGCTGATTTCCAGATGCAGAGAGATATATCAAAAGGCGAGTCGCAATTCTTGTTGGACGGAAATCCGCAGCAATTATGGATGCTGTCAGCCAAAAGTCCACGGGGCACAGGGCCAGGCGAAAAGGATGCGCGCGCGCGCGTGTGAGTGAGATCGGAGTGCCTGCTTGGGTGAATGCCAAAGATGCCCTGTGAGCTGAGCCTCAAAAGTCCCCCGGATGCCGATCTTAGACTTCTTCCCGCCCTCCTGCCGATTCTCAATTTTCCTCTTTTCTTGCTTTTTCCCTTCTTCTTTCTGCCTGCTCCTGTCGGACTGGCCAAAATGGGAGCTGTCAAGACAATCAAAAGAAAAACCAGGATGCCGACGCCAAAATGTTCTGGCAACAGCCGGTTACCGAATGGTGGGGATCAGCGCCAGTACAGTAAATAAGCAGGCAGGTGCGTCCCTAGCGACAGACAGGGAGTGAGACCGCGTTCGTTGGTTGTGTGAGAATCGAAAGCCAGCGATCTTCAACTTATGTACAGAGTGAGTAGGTGCGGTAGGTAGTAGTCGAGAGAACAGTGCCCAATTGCCAATTAGAATTGACAAGACAGACAGCTCGAGTTCATATGGGAATTGAGAGAATAAAAAACCAAACAAAAGAAGGTTTTCTGGGCCCGTCCAGCTAGAGAAAAACTGCAAGGCAGGTCATGGCCTTGATTTATTATTTCTATTACGAGGGACGTGGATGAGAAATACCGGGGACTCGGCCACTGATAGTACAAGCAGGAAGCTGAGGCCTGTCAGTCTTTCCATGTTGGTGCTTCCCCATCTCATCCCAGTGCATCATCCCATAACCATACCAGCCAGACCTTATTGACTACGAGCTACCTACCTACCTACCTACCTACCTACCTACCTACCTACCTACCTACCTACCTACCTACCTACCTACCTACCTACCTACCTACCTACCTACCTACATGACATTACATACTACACTATTATGCACACTACAATCGATTGCAACCGTTGGACTTTTGGGTCTAGAGTCTAGATTCAGAGGGAGGGTGACGCCACTCTGCAGCCAATCCCATGATGGGTTCAGTAAAAGTGGTATGTACTACTATCATTTCTTCACCGTTCGGTCAATGTTCTCCATCTCCATCCCGCCAGCCCATATCTCCTGATCCGATCCGAGCATCTATCTATCTCTTTTCCCCTCTCCTGCCCCTTCACAACCCCACGACCGACCCTGTTATTCTCCTTCTTGTCACTGGGCACATATGCAGTCACAAGCTCGCATGACTTTTTCCCTCCTTCTTGCTCCTCGTTTTCCAAAACCATACCCCGCGCCATGATTCCTAATGGAGAAGAACGTGAACCCAGTAGGGGAGGCCGAGGGTGTATGGCTTGACGCAAGTTAAAATCCGTCTCCAGTTCGGACCGTCCAAAGTTTGCTGTCTAATGTACGATGTACCAACCTTTCTTACTGCCACGGTCGGGTCTCACCATTCGACGGCGCCGGAACCGATACTTGGGGTTAGCCCGGCGAATGCATCTCAATCATTCTATTTTCTCTTTAGCCCTCGAGGAGGCAACGTAAGTATCAATTTGCTTCTGCAACTTATCGACGTCCATCGAGTTAGTAGCAAGGAGCTTTGCAAGGAATCCTATTTGCTGAACCAACCTGCACTATTGGCTGCTTTAATTCATAGACTGGATCTTCTCCCTAGCCAGCTCCCAAAGGAAAGGTTCAAGGTCAAGGTAGTAGTACCAATGTACCTACCGTAGCGACAGTAATAATGTAACGGCCCAGATTCCAGAAGCCTGGGCTGTCTTGGGTCGCCAGACCAGCGGCCAGCGGGCCAGTGGCCAGGCGCAACTTCAACTCAGCTCAGCTTAGCCTAGCTTCCTCCCCAAGCTCAGGGGCTCCGAAACGAAACAGCTGACAGGTTCCTGGTCAGGCAATTGATGAACGCCCCCATGTCAGTCAGTCACGCACCACCCTCCAAGATAACGCTAAATAAATGTACATACCCAGAGATAACATGTTTCTCTCCTATCGTGTTACTCGGCAAAAAGAGACTCCAAGAAGGGAACGGATTTGACCTTTTGTTCGCTGAGTCGTGATACTTCGTATCGCCTCCCAATGGTGTTGACTCTCAAGGTTCATTGAGAGCTGCCGGTCCAAATCTTGGAAGCACTAGAGGTGGCCGTTTCCCATGCATCAGAGCGTCGCGGGGCCCGCTCCTGCTGCGCCAAGGCGGCGTAACTATTCCTGAATCCTTTCTGTACTCTGTAAGCTGGTAAGCTTACTCGGCTGCCAAACACAATCGTCATACTAAAGATGCTTTCAGACTTCAGACTTCTCTTCTTTTGAGCTTGTATTGGTCCGTTTCGACTCGAGATGGAGAAAGTAGACTTTTACTTGCAGTGGTCTGGAGATGCAATCTACCCAGATTGGCCACCCTAGCTGAGAGGGTGGCATTCTTCGAGAACCAGAAGTGCTCTTTTGGACAGGCACAAGTTCAAACCCACCTCCTAAACATGCACATCTCGATATAGAGTGTCATGCATACGTGCGGCAGACTTGGCTGTCATCTTGCAAATACATACGCTGCTTACTGAATCACCAATCTTGTACCGCTGTGGAGTATCGAAGTTAAGTATAGGCCACTGCAGTGGTCAATCCCGATTTGTTGCTATTAAAAGTGAGTATATATGCAGCGCTAAAAGATCTGAAACACCAACGGTGGCTGAAGATCCCAGGCTGTCTTCTGGAGTTACCCGCATTATAAGGCTAATCCTGACAGCCTTCTTTGCCAGTTACTCATCACAAAAGTCAAAATTCTTGGCCCCGACATACCCACACATGCTTGTCATTGCCCTCGTCGCGGTATTTCAAGCTGGTCATGGATTACATCAGAACATCATCAGCAGCAATAATACTCCGTGAGAGGCTACTCTAATTTGCACAATGATCACATCTTGAACCCTGCCACTGTGGACCCGCGTGCTCCCGCAGGACTCTATATTTCGGGTAACATCTTTTCTCCGGATGAAAATGTGTACAATTGTTCTTTTTCCTTACGATGGGTACTTTGCAGCTATTCTATCGTATTCATCCTGGGTCAACGGCGTTACACTGCCGTGCTTCAACCCAGTTGGGAAACCGGAGACGCCGTCGTCGGAGTAGCCACCACTCGTGATGCTTGTCGTCTTGAGCGGTACGTACTCGGTATAGTTGTCCAGCCACAGATGATACAGCCCAGGCGTAGAGTTATCCTCGAAACTCAATGGGCCTTCGCGCGGGCTAGCCGTTGTGACGTACCCGGCGACCCGCGTCCAGGTTCCAAACAGTCCCCCCGTGGTTGTCTCCTCGTAGACTTGCAACGTCGTCTCATTCTTCAAGAACCGAGCGTAGCTGCCCGGCGTGCCCAGGTACTGGAACTCCTGGTCAATGAGCGGGGTGTCGTCGAGGGCCACGTAGTCGGCGGGCGCGCTAAACGTCACAAAGTCGGTGGTCGTGGCGTAGCGGATCTTGTCGAGCGTCGCCGCGCCCGTGTGGCCGGCGTCGTCGGCGGCGTAGTGCCGCGAGGACCAAAAGACGTAGTACTGCGAGGTGGCGTCGTCCCAGACGGCCGACGGCGCCCAGACCATGCCGGCCGTGTCGGCCTCGATGGTGGCGAGGGTCGAGGCGGACCAGGTGACGAGGTCGTGGAGCTCCAGACGACGATGCCGCGGGAGCCTGTGCGCGTTGCTGCGTCCCAGGAGAAACCTGAAGCGTTGATGTCGAGATCTGGTAATATGACTTTAGCACACATGCCACAAAATCGTCATTCAACATGAAGACCTACCAGTTGCAAGCAAATAGTACTCTGACCTTGCCGTGTTTGTTGCGAGGAAGATGTCCCGGACCGCCTGTGTGCCTACAGTCGAAGCCAGTACTGGGCTTCCGCCATTCAGGAACCGAAAGCTATAGGCATTGTTTCCATTTGAAAGATATTGCTGAATCTGGGGTGTAGCATCGGTAAAGGTCGACACCAGATATCCAACATAAGTCGTGTCCCGTCCCGCAATGGGAGTGGCTGCGGCCGAAGCAGCAAGAACGGCTGCGGACAGTAGGGAGAATGCTCTCATTGTGGAAGAGGGCCTCGTTGTGTGAGGTATATCTCCAAGGTAGCCCAAAGCCCCGGAGGCAGCTGGTCTGCTTTATACTTGATTTCCTAGACGGATAGACATGATGTTCATTGGATATTGTCCGGCCCGAGGATTAGAAGAAAAAGGTACCCGCAGGGGCTGTGATACGTCCTGAAAATATACAAGCAAAGACATTTGATTGGAGCGCATCACGATTGGGGGTTGGTTTTGCGCGTATATAGAAAACATCCCCATCTGCCGGAACCACAGCACCGCGCTATTTTGCGTAGTATTCGAAATGCACCAATGACAGCTTTTCGCATAGCTCCAACGTGACGCAGAGAAAAAAAGAGGAAACCAAAACTTCTCCAGAGTTTGCCAGGGATGGTTTTCTCCAATGGAATGCGGGGACCCCAGACGGCGGAAATAGTTTCCGTCGGCGCCCAGTCCTGGTACACGTGTGGCAGCATAGAATAATATCTGTGTTTCATATACTTCGTACATATACCTCCGTTTCTTTGATTTATGGTGTACTTCCCAACCATGTGGGATGATGTCAGATATGAACAGAGGCTCCGCTGTGCCTCTACTGTTCTAGCGTACTCCAGGACGAATATACAGTCGCCCAATCGTGGATCTCTGGGAAAACAAATAGATTCATGAATGCCGCTTTTTAAGAGACATTTGTGTTCTTGATTGAAGTAAAGGTTATGCGTTTATAACATTGAAAATCAAGTGTCGACGCATACGGGGCATCTTGATCTACGGTGTGGAGAGGGTTGAATGTCTTTGCTCTCTGCCAAAGAACCCGTCTATATAGCTTTCTGCCCTTTGGGACGAGCAGATTTCATTCTATAACCCGTGTCGCATGACAGCGCAATAAAGTTCTTTCAAGCTGTCGTTCTCTAACGTGCTCCCCGTCGAGGCCATTCGCTGGTTTCGCGAGGTCGGACCAGATCAGCCAGCCGGACTTTCCGCGCTTTGTGAGACAGCCTCAATGCTGCCAATTTCATGGGATGGCTTGGATTTGGTCATCAAACGTGGTGCTTGTTGCAACATTACTTGGCTTTTTGTTTTTTCCTTTGTCTTCCTTCGTCTTCTCACATTCCTGTTGTAGCGAGTAATGAATGTTCGTCAATCAGTTCGCTCCAATTGCGAATCGAGGCTTCAATTAGGGACACGAGAATCTGCTTTGGAGTGTAATTAGATACGACCGATCTCCCGTCATTTGGATGAGCGGCCCAAGTTCAACGTTTCATGCACCTCTATGTCGCCCAACGTAGCCTGCTGTAGGTAGTAAAGACCTCGAATTCGTAAAGTGGATTATTTGAAAGAATTCCAAGTTCATGATCCGACCATATTCGTTCCATCGTCTTTTCTTTTGTCGTCAAAATGTCACTGTCCCGTTCTGCGACTCATGGCAGATCGTGAAGAGCGAGTAGGCGCTTATTAGTGGAGGTCGTGATAACATTTGCGCGCATCCGCCTCACATTCAAGGTTATTTCAGACCTTAAGAATAAAAGGAGAAAAAAGAGAGGCGCTATCGTAGCCGCTGGCCTAGAGCCTGGATCGCTCGGCAACTTTTTTTTCGTATCCCCAGATCTCGCAGCGGTACTCTGTTACTCTCCGCAAGGACCCCACTGACAGGCAATTTTGGTCCCGGAGCGGGCTGTGCTCGTTCGCCAAGTCAACTAGCTCCTGGCTAGCATATTTCCAAGACCCTTGGGGGAATGAAGGACAATGTTCGTGTTATAAGATCGCCATGTTATTTCATCTCCTGGACTTTGTTGATTGTCTGGAGAAAAAGATGTAGGAAGTGTTCCAAACTGTGCCACGATGTTGGGGGAGGGGGGGATGTCAAGGGAAATATATGTGGTTGGACATGGCCAGGCGGATGATGAGACGACGTTGACTTGATGCCAAGCCCATGGACTTTGACCTCGTACCCGTCAACCAAATTCCAAACTCTTGGCCTTTTCTTGGCTCATCCTGAACATGCGCGGCTGCCCCCTTTCTTTCTAGACGTTTGGTCAAATTGCAATGTATTTTCCAAGAAATGCCAAGAACTTCGTTATGAGATCCGAAGCACCAATCCACTCTCTGTCCCCTCGCAGATCGTGTTGATGGGCTATCCCTAAATAACCTGTTAATTCAAAGTAATTGGGCCTAGAAAATGGAACATGGGTCCTCTTTTCGGTCGTTCGTTTGTTGCCTCAATCCCTCTTTCAGTTCTTTCAGTCCTTTAAAAGCGTTCGTGGAGGATTTTTGCTCTGAACCCTCCTGTTCAAGCGAGCTTTTGCATCTTTCCCTAACCAGGCCAAGGCTATTCGATTATATACCGCCAGTCACCAGGGGCAAGTTGCCAAGATTATGAACAGGCAGTCGTTACAATGAGATATACTACTCTACTCGGTCTGCTGCCGCTGGCCCATCATGTCTCGGCCGTGGATTTGGATATTACTCAGCCAGGTGAGCTCGACGGCACTTACTTATGTGTTCGCTTAAGCTAATACCAGTCCAGACTCCGTGAAGGAAGCTGCTGCAACAATTGCATATGGTTTAGTAAAATATTACACAGGTATGGACGAACCCTTCGTGCCCCTCCAAGACATCTCAACTGACACGAAGCAGGAAACAATACTGGAGATGTGCCGGGCAATCTTCCAGATCCATACTACTGGTGGCAAGCCGGTGCCATGTTTGGTTCATTACTGGACTACTGGTCATATACTGGAGATGAATCATATAATAACATCACATACCAAGCCATGTGGCATCAAAGAGGAGACGATTACGACTACATGCCGGAGAACCAAACGAGGTCACTAGGAAACGATGACCAAGGCTTTTGGGCACTGACGGCCATGACGGCGGCCGAACTCAATTTTACTAATCCGCCAGACGACGAGCCCGGCTGGCTGGGCTTGACGCAGGCCGTGTTCAACGAGTACGTTGACCGCTGGAACGAAGCAACAGATACTTGTGGCGGAGGCTTGAGATGGCAAATTTTCACCTTCAACAACGGATACAACTACAAAAACTCCATCTCCAACGGGTGCTTCTTCAACATCGCCTCGCGGCTGGCGCGCTACACGGGCAACGAGACGTACGCCGAGTGGGCCAACACCATCTTTGAGTGGGAGCTCAACGTGGGCTTCATCTCGGACACGTGGGAGGTGCGCGACGGCGCCGGCAACGCGGGCGAGGCCAACTGCACCGAGATCAACGGCGCCCTCTTCTCGTACAACGCGGGCATCTTTTTGCACGGCGCCGCCTACATGTACAACCTGACCGAGACCGACACGTGGAAGACGCGGGTCGAGTCGCTGACCACGAGCATCGCCTCGACCTTTTTCACCGACGGCATCATGTGGGAGCTGCCCTGCGAGGCCACGGCCACTTCGTGCAATAACGATCAGCGCATGTTCAAGGGTTTCCTGTCGCGATGGATGGCTGGTGCGGCCAAGCTGGCCCCGATTGTCTACGACACCATTATGCCGCTGCTGCAGACGACGGCAGTGGCTGCTGCCGAGCACTGTGTCAGTCATACTTCGGGCTTCAAGGGTCATGCAGGAACTGCCGTAAGTATACCACCAAACCGGGCCATGAAGAGGACCATCTTTTTAGGAAAGAATACTGATAATATGCTATCTAGTGTACCTTCAGTTGGTACGACGACTCGACATATGAGGACAGCACAGGTGTGGGAGAGCAGATGAACGCCATGTCCGTCATTTATACCATGCTGGTCGACGACGCTATTACGCCATACACCACAACGACGGGTGGTTCGTCATCGAGTAACGTCAATGGTGGCAGTAGCACCTCGAGCAAATATCAGTACCTGAGAGATATCACAACGGCAGACAAGGTCGGCGCCGGATTTGTGACGACCATTATCATGGCTTGTTTGGTTGCAGCGTTGGTGTTCATGAATTTAGATTAGGAGTTTTTGTTTTCTTTCCATTTAAATACAAATCGTTCTTTTTTTTTTTTTTTTTCAACCTGTCATGGATTTTCACATACTTATATGGTCACAAAACGGGATGGATAGAGCGAAAAATCATAGACAAGCTTCCATGACTTGGATCTATATTAAAATGTAAATGTTAGAAAATTAAGGAATTAAAAGACAAGATAGACTTGGTTCTACGCAAAGCTCCGAATTACGTCTTCAAACATCTTTGCAATCAATGCATGAATCTGCGTGACGGGGTGATAAGAGTCGAAAAAGACATGACGCTCCGGATCGCTGCACAAACTCCGGGGAACGCCTTCGCTGGTATAAACACCGACCAAGCACGCGGTGGGAGGGTCAACATATGCTTCGTCTATGCCGTATGCGGAGGGCTGCGCGGTGATGTTGCGGAACAACTGCCGTACATCGACGAAAGCAGTTTTTGCGTAAGCAGAGTACGCAGCCGCAATGTTTACGAGCCCAGTGCTCAGATCATCGTCAAAGGCCTGAACACTGGGAATGTTGTAATATGAAGAATTGTACGTCGCTGGAAAGGTGTCGAATTCATTATAATTTGCCAAGATGATGTTCCTTGCGCCTAGATTGATGTCAGTACGCCCGAATCTATGTTGTGAGTGGCGGGGCCCGACTTACCGGCACGGTACAACCGGTCAATGTCCTCGCTGACGATGCTGGTAATCTGTGCACCAGTAATCGTAGTGTTGAATAGGATATCATTGGCACCAATCCAGTGCACAAAAACATCGCCGGGTTGGGGCGCATCCCACGAAAGAAATGAATCAACTTGGTCCTTGGCAGAGGGCACGGGAATCGTTGACGAAGCTCCCGTGCCTCCCGCGACAAAGGAATTGTCAGCAGTCGCGCCGCCTGCTGCGAGATTGGTGAGCTTCAGGCCGAGGTCGCCAGCAATAATGTCGTTCCATTTTGGACCATTCCTGGTTCATGGGTCAGGATATACCGCAATACGTCGTACATGACATTTCAACCTACGAGAAAGAGTGCCCATAGTACGCTGGATCCGCGGGCCACGTTCCATTGCTCGCTACCCATGAGCCATTTCCATTGTCGCTGAAGCTGTCGCCGAATACGATCAGTCGGGAGAGGTGGGTAATCCCACGGGCACAAGCGTCTATACGCATTGGATAACCTGATCGCTTTCAACTGAGGCAAATTGAGATTGAACTGCAAATTGGCTATGCTGCGCTCAAATTTAATAAGTAAGAAAGACCAATTGAGCATGCGGCACAATACTCCAATAGTGCTTCAATGAAGATCTGTTGGAGTAAGGAGATGCGCGGAGATGCGAGAGTTCCCGACCCGATGCATTCTGCCGCTCGCAGCTGCACGTGTACTGGGATGATCTTGTAAGCCCTACGCCTCTAGCGCAGTATAGTCATCAATCTTTATAGCGTTTTAGACTCATGAGTTTGATCCATTTCTATGTAGGAAAACACGCTTCGAGGATGCGAAATGATTTCCAACAAGAAAAAAAAAACACATTCATTCTGTCAGATATAATAAATGTATATACAAAGGGAAAGAACCCGCTATTCCTGCCCGTAGTAGTGGTCATAAGGCCTCACGAAGCTAACACCTTTCCAGGTATTGGCCAAGATCATTGTGGTGGGCTGGTACTGTTGTGACCAGTCATCCGGACCTCGCCCTGGTCAGTACACTTGGTTCAGTGTGGTGCCCGGCTCATATTTGGGATCCCCCCGCGTCCAGCACTCGTTTTGTTATCGCTAGTTACTCGGAATCAGTAAACATTTCTGTTCATTGCGACTTCAATGATGCCTTTTCGATATTAAAGTGCTTGACAGCATTCCGGACCATCCTGGCGATATTTTCTTCCACCTGCCGATAGACGGGATCTTCCCGACTTCCAAATTTGCAGATGTTGCTGTGGTCCGCGTCCAGGGGAATTTGCTTCTCACGAGTCTCTGGCAAGCCCAAGACAGCAGTTCTCTGGTCCACAACCTGCAAGCATTATTAGCCAAATATAGCGATGAACTTGTTGTTAACATATCTTACAATTCCGAAATACTTCATCGGTCGAGTCTCATAGTAGCTCTGGAATTGGAAAACCTCGAGGAATTGTCGAAAATCACTCGAAATTGTGCTTGCAAGCCATGAGTCTTTCTTGAGTGCACTCATGAAGCTATTCCTTGGCCGTCCGCCTATTCTTCGGACAACACGAATTAAAAAGTCCCCGGCTCTGGCATTGTTCCCACCTCTGTGTGGTGTGCCGAAGAAGATGATGCCGTATGTGTGGTCTACAATGCTTTTGTAAACATTGCTCTGTTTAGCGATGGTCATTGCCTGTAGGAATAATATGAGCACCATCACAAATACTACCAAGGTTTTTACGTACTCGTTTTACCAATAAGCCGCCAAGACTGTGACATATGAAAATCAGTGGGCGATCTGGGTTGTCCTAGTCCGGATTAGGCGCCTATATTGTATATTTCTCTTTAGTGTGTGCACTTACATCACGAGCGAGTTCAAGTTGGTTGAGAAGACTTTGGGCCTGTTCTGAAACACCTGCATTTGAGGGTCGGAAAGCAACGTTTGCGTTATAGTCAAAGATTGAAATCCTCGCTCGCGAAAGTCGATGCGGGAGAAAGTCTCGAAGCCATAGGTTATTAGCCGCGGTCCAGGTAGCTTCTGCATGCAGTTTTCTGCCCAGCGGGTTTAAACCGTGGACAGCAACAATACTGTTATAAGACTCTTTAGCACTGGGCTGACTGACGACGAATATGTCATGTAGCCAATAATTCGATCGTACGTACTCAACTTCAGGCTCTGGGGGGTCAACGAGGATTTTAAGGAAGTTCCTCGCGGTCGAGCTTGGCTCGCGACGGCTCGTTGAAGCCGTCGGGCGTGCTGATGGGTCCGTTAGCCGGGGGCGCAGGGGGCGCATAGTGAGGTAAGGTGGTCTGCCCGTTTGGAGTAGGTATTTCGATAAGATGGGGGGAAATTCTGGATCGAGGGGGCGCATTATAATACCCGGCCGCATCTTATCTGCACCAAGAAAATGGGCAAAATGGGGCAGTGCATCGCAGAAAAAAGCCTGTCAACCTTGATTGGGGGGCGACAAGAAATGCTGACCTAGCTGAGAGCCTACTCAGGCGAGACTTGTGCTGTGCATCTAGAGAATACCAAGACCTTTCGGGAGTGCGTAATATGGCAGCAACAGGAGGAGCAGGTGAAGCGCCCGGCCAGGCGCTTTCTAGGTATGAGAATCCCATTCTAAACACCCGGCGTCGGGTATGAGCCGCAACCCATTGAGACTACGAAGTCTACGATGCGAAAGTCCTAGATTCTTTTACCAGTTGTTCCTCCTTTCATATCACCACGAGCCGTCGTCAGATTCAACTGGTCTCTGGGACCGATCCATGGCATAACGAGGACACCAAAAAAGTAGATGTGGTGGCGAAGTACTCTCATGCATGCACTGATGATAATCATAAAAGTGCTTTGTATGTAGTGGGGGATAAAGCGACTGCTTGAGATCTTGAATGACTCGTTGGTAGATCTGGGGCAGCACGACAAACTGCTCACACAGCTTGCCCGGCCATTTTGCCCAAGCATACCGCATGGTGTGTTGGTGAACCTGAGAGGGAGAGATGCAGCAACCGCCCATACACAATTATGCTCATTTCGTCACAAGTTTATACATGGTTTAGTTGTGATTTCAGTTCTAATAAATGTTATGAGTAGGCCCCACAAGGCTGTATAAAACGAAGTGCATGGCAAAGAAAGATTTTGTGAACTGCCGCATAAGCATGATCGCTGATATGATCTCGAAAAGACGAAGCTCGGTGGCCGACACCCCCTTGATGCATGAATGGAAGAAACTATACCTAATTATGTCTAGCAATTTTGAGTTCCCGGCGACAGTCATGATTGGTTCAAAACACACGCCAAATTGATTGACTAAGTAACTTTCTCATGTTTGGTAAGCAGAGGAGAAAAGAAGCCCTGGTCTTATACTCCATAGAGCATGTCGAGTGAACCATGAGGATTGGCTCGATGATCAAAAGAAAGTGCACTGGACATAAAGTGCGGCTCATCCTCGAAACACTGGCCAATATTTATTCTAAAGTACCAGCATCGCAGTCAGCTATACTGACTAAGCATGTTTATGCATATAATAGCTAGAAAGGAAAAGAACAACCCCAAGAAATAGCATTAAAGGCAGTTTTATAATTATCGAAAACAATGTATCACGTGATATGTCTTATAACGAATGACACAAGAATAATATAAGGATCATAATATTCATACACAGACTTTTGCTCTGTTTCTACATCTATCATAAGTTGTGCTTGAGAACATCCATATAGTAAGTAAAACTATATATTGTGCCATAACGAAGAAAATGTTTTATAGGTCTCTTAACTAGCGTCTATATATACCAAGTTTCTTATTTACATAAGTGAGCTTTCATCAATCATTCATCGTATCAAAATCATCAACAACATACATCAAACAAACCACCACACACTCAAGTCCATAAGAACGCGCAAAGATGTGCTCCTACTTTGAGAGAATCGTTATCTGCTCGGACTGCCGCCAGGTCGTCCGATCATGGAAGGAGAGCTGGAACTACTGCTATCCAGGTTTGATCTGTGCTTTCCCGCGAAAGTATGGTAGTCACACGACTACCACAACTCCATACATGTGCAGTTCATGTAGGAAGTCATAAGGTTTAGTAGTAGCAGGAGAGGGGTAAGGATCATGGAAGGTTGGTTCTCTGCTTTCATTTGTAGTGTGGTTGGAAAGGATTTGGGAAGGACAATGGCAGATTGAATGAAGTTGGAAGTAGATAGAACAATAAAAGCAATATTCTTGGCATACGTTTTTAGGAAACAATAATTGTCTTTGTCAATTGCAGTGGATATGATAAAATTGACATCAACGAACAAAGCCATTGTCTTATTTATTGATACAATGTGTTTATTATCCGTCCACCCAAATCCGAAATTCAAATCGCTAAATACTTTTCTCGAAACAAAAATTATAAAATTGTGGTATGCCGCTTAGTGACGGTGAGGATCATAAGGAACAGACTCAAGCGCTCCCGCCGGCTCGAATTGCGAGACGGGATTATACGACACCGAGGTCGCGGGCTTCTGAGGTGCTCCCGACACCAGCCCCATCTCCGACGCTGAAGCCCCCATGGCCTTGTACGGCTTGAGCGGCCGGTTCTTCCTGATGAAGCGTGCCGCCACCATGCCGATGATGGTCATGATGAGGAGACCGCCAAACGATGCACCCACGGCGATGCCGATCGTGATGCCTTTGGCCTTGGGGGTTTCGACTGGCTCGGAAGATGGTGTGGCAGACGGCTCGCTGGTTGTGGTCACTTCCGCTTGGGCTGCGTCGGCGGTGGTGTGAGTCC
The DNA here is from genome assembly GCA_014621435.1 of Neopestalotiopsis clavispora. Classification (NCBI taxonomy): domain Eukaryota; kingdom Fungi; phylum Ascomycota; class Sordariomycetes; order Amphisphaeriales; family Sporocadaceae; genus Neopestalotiopsis; species Neopestalotiopsis clavispora. The sequence continues at coordinate 19,763 of JAANBA010000298.1, forward strand.
CAGTAGACGTTGGCGTGCTTGTTGTCGTTGATGATGTGGAAGTCTTTGTAGTAGTCGTTGTGGATGGTTTGTCAGCATTGTCGTCGGCCTTGACCGTGGTCTGTAATTTTGAGTCTGTTAGTTGCGAGTGCATGATGAATTTGAAACCAAGCTTGACTAACAGTATTGGCCTTGCCCACTTCATAGGACCACGAGTTGGGACTGTTGAAGCCCGTCTTTTTCGAGTCGGCTGGCTTCAGGTTGAACCAGCATTCAGAAGCCTCGTCCTTCCAGTCTAGAGTGACAGAGATGGTGCCGTTATATTTTGGTGCAGTGACCTTATCCTCCTCTATAGTGGGTGTCAGTAAATGCCAAGCTGTGGATGCTGCCAAGTATGATCTGCAATAGATCTTGTCGAGCAGGAAACTCACCTGTCGGTTTTCCGTCCACTTTACAATAGGTATATAATGTGGGGCTTTCAAAGTCGGACTGGTATTGGACCTCGATTGTGTTCTTGTAGAAAAATGTCAAGTCCTTATCAGTAGGGAATAAGAACTCATTGTCGAAACCCAAAACTCCGGGGCTCCAAGAGGCCAACGCAATGATTGTTGACGACCGCATGATTTGGAGCTATTTTGAATTAATTGTTGAATCTTGTTGAGTAGTGGGATCGGCTGAATAGCAAATGGACTGGTGCTTGGGTAGAGGCTTCATGATTTTTCATTGCCTTGCATGTGCACCTCAGAGCTCTTATAAATGTCACAGTAACACATTGGGCGTGGCCATGGAAATCCTTCGCTATTTCGCTTACCCAAATAGATACTACAGCATACACGCGCCCATGCAGGTTTGCGGCCTCAGCCTCAAGGGAATCCTTCCAGGGGTTCCAAGGGCCATTCCGGCCAATAGCTATACAAGTCTTGGCCGTCTTGGGGGTAAAGGCGCTATCCGTTTTAGTGTTGGTGTTACTATTTTCATACAAAACTGCCGGTCGCAGCCAGCCATTGCGGCCAGCGTACATACGATCATAAAAGCTGGATCCAAGCAATCACGTCTAAAATATCTGGACCCGTGCAACAAGCTTACTTTTAAGGCTGTGTGTACTACCATTCTTTCGGGAACATGTACAGGGCCACCGCCGAAAGAGGAAAATGCGTCGAATATAGCATACTATTGGTAACGATAACTGGGCAGGGAAACTGTTCATGTTTGTTAGATTAATTTGATCCAATATCGGCAATGGCTATGATTCACATAATTTTTGGGAATGCAGCGATCGTCGGATTTAGAGAAGGCAATTTAGTGTCGAATAGCTTTTTATTTCTCTTGGGCTTCACGGTGAAATTCGTCCTAGTCACAACATACCATCGTGAGTCCCAAATTACTCGTCTCACATGGCCAATTGTCCAGGCCCAAGCCAGAATAGTCCGTTCATACGGTCGGCCGCTGATGCGATTGCACTATTTCCCCCCAACCGGCAAGCCACATGGCACATGGCTGGCTGGCTGGCTGGCTGGCTGGCTGGCTGGCTAGGTACATATCTTACCAGGCCGTGAAATATGTCTAAATTTACCTTGCATGGCCCCTCAAGAGGGTCTTTTCGGTGGCCAAAGGCTTCAATTTCGAACCAACTGTGCAAGTTGAAACAACCCCAGCCAACTAAGTGCAACGGACCCAGCCAACATCAAAAACAACAAATCTTGATTAGCTCAGTGCTTGGAGAATATGGAACATGCAGTGCGACTTCAAACCACAACAGTGGCCGCGAGAACAAAAGCCCACGATAGTTCTCATGCTCTTTACTACATGCACCCATTGCGGGCCGTCGTAGACGACGGCTGCAGTTTGCATCTTATTGTCGTGGGCCCAGTACATACGGGCCGCTTATGGTAAACAAAATGGCTGCCTGTAAATGGCCGAGTTCCGCGCAGTAAACGAAATATCATAGGACCATTATACGTGAAAAAAAATTAAAATTTGCGGTGTCTGTTGTGGCATTACCCATTCAGCTCAGCAACTGCATCAGCCGTAAGGGCAAGACCGCAATCGCACTTTTCATTTGAAATGACCTGATGTCGGCTATTTTTATTACGATTTAAATCTACGGGGTTGACGCTTGTTGCCCAGCATATACATGTCTAAGTAGACCGTCCGAATGTATACGAACCAGTGATTCACATTCTAGATATATAGAATTCAACCAGAGTATAATTTGCTGGTCGTCAATACCAATTGCGCAGCAATTCGCGAACATGTTTCAAGGAGTTCTCGCATAGAGCGAAGTCACACAAATGCGCTGTGCCACAAATCCCAACGGGCTCTTTGCAGAAGATATAAAGCCCCGCGCTCTATGGCCAATTTGGACATGAACTCAAACAATGTATTCATCTCTATTGCTTGCCATAGTGCTTGCCCCAGAGCTCATCCCAAGACTCCTTGTTGACAGCAAACTCCCGAGCATAGTCCCGCTCTAGCTCGTGCGCCCTTCTACCGAGCAGCACCAGACTGTGCAGGGGCGGGCCGAGGGCGTCGTCGCTGTCGCACAGCTCCTTGAGAGTGCCCGCGACAAACTTTTCCGTCTTGGCGCCGACACGCGCGGCGCCAATGGCCAGGCTGTCGGGCCCGTAGACGCCCTCCCGGCGCTCCTCCTCGATCTCGAGCATCTGCTGGGCGCACTGGGCGACGGTCATGAAGCGCGGGGGCTCGTAGATGAGGCGGCCGCGGGCCATGTTCTCGAGGCTCTGCTCCTTGACCTTGATGTCGAGCAGGACGAGCGTGTGCAGGCCGACGTCGCGGTTCTCCTTGATGCGGTCGTAGAAGCTGGCGGGCCGCCAGCTGTCGGTGAAGAAGACCATGCTGACCGTCTGGCCAAAGTTGTACAGCTGCAGGCCCGTCGCGCCGATCCCCGACATGATGGAGGCGTTGGGCACCGTCCGCACGGGTATGCCGAGCTCGCGCGCCCGCAGGATCAGGTCCGTGTGCGTCGTGGCGCCGAACGGGTCGCCCACGACGCAAAAGGCAACGTCGACGTTGGCGGCGTCGCGCAGGATCTCGTCGCTGTTGGACTCGACCATTTCGCGGTCGGCAATGACAATGGATCGGCCATAGTAGGATTCCTACTGTGAGTATTAGCGTTAGCCTCCGGCGCAACGAGTGTCCCGCATTGTGAAAGGAAAGAGTAAACGAGAAGGAGGACCCAAACGTACCAAGACTGTCTGATCTACGAGAAGGATGCTGGTGTATGCCTCGAGGTAAACACGCTCGGCCTTCTTGACAACCTCGAGTCCCTTGACAGTAATATCAGTCTCATCACCGAGACCTAGGCCGATGAGGTAGAGCATATTGGCGGCGGCGAAGACGACTGAGCCAGGCTTTGTACAGAAAGTATATGGTCGTACGCGATATATGAACGCACAATCTTCCGTCTCTGCTTTGGGCTCAAGAAATTCTGGAGGGGTAAATTTTAGGCCTGGCCAGGGTCTTTTTGGAGGGGTAGTTCCTTGTCTCGAAGCACCAAAGGGCTAGAAAACGCAGTACTTTTTCCCACAGCTGAATCGGTGGACAATGCAAGTATCCTTCTAGAATGGGCCGGTCCATGGAGCTCTAACCCACACTGTTGCATTCATTGCTCAATTCATCGTGCACTCAAATGGCATTGCGTCACTAAGCTGCTGGTGGTACTCACTAGACGTGCGTGCTGTAAAAGTAATGTACCGACTACTTGGATATTCGTTGGACTTGGTCTGGAGGGTATCGTCACAGGAAATCCTGGTTTTCTCATTGAGCAGATTGCCTGACCAGCAGTGTTTTCCTGAGTATTTTTCCTCAGCCAGTATAATTCAATACTTACATGTGATTGTATTTGCTCGCGACGTGGGTAATACGTACCGAATTAATGGATTGATCTGAGCCGCGCTAGCAGTAAACCGGCAATTTTCCTGGAGGCTGCCGAAGCTAGGTGCATACACTGGGTGGACGTGCACAAGCAACGCCGAGCTGGGTCGCGCTCGCAAGTTACACCACCACCGATCAATCCTGTCGCCCGTTTCGCTTTGCGCCGGAACGTCGCCTGAGCAAGTGTCGCCGAACCGTCCGACTTTCTATTGCTCGGCCCATTGGCGTTACTATCCCCTCTTCCTTGAAGAAGCAGCAGCAAAGCACCAAAAGCCATGGCCTCCAAAAAGGGCTCCGCCTATGGCGAGGGCAAAGCCTCCGACACGTCGTTCCGCCGGGACTGGGACCTGGACGAGTACGCCGCCAAGGCGGCCACGCGCGAGGCGGCCGAAAAGGAAGAGCGCAAGGCGCGGTGGGAGGCCAAGCAGGAGGGCAAGAAATACTACAAGCCGCTGACGGGCGACGAGACGCTGACGTCGGCGCGCACGCGGCACACGGACTTTTCCGCGCAGGTGGGCAAGACGTCGCTGGTGGCGGGCGGCGCGGCCGTGGGTAAAAGAGGTCGAGGCCCCGGCATCTACTGCGAGGCCTGCGATCTCAACTTCAAGGACAATTTGCAGTGGGTCGAGCACATCAACTCCAAGCAGCACTTGGCCGCCATAGGCCAGACGGACGAGGTCAGAAAGGCCACGGCCCAGGATGTCCACGACCGTATCGAGCAGCTGTGGCTCAAGAAGCAGGAGGAGAAGCTGGCGGCGACCACGAGCCTGCACGAGCGGTTGGCGATTCAGGCGGTCGAGGACGAAAAGGAGAGGGAGGCCAAGAGACTGAAGCGCCACGAAGCGGCCGAGAAGAGGAGACAAGAGCTAGAGGCCGCCAAGGAGGTCAAGATGGAATACGGCGAAGACGTCCGAATCGAGGGCGAGCACGACGAAGACGATATGATGGCAATGATGGGCTTTTCCGGTGGCTTTGGTTCTTCAAAAAAGTGAAAGACGCCTTGCCAGGAGACTTCCCGGAGTCTTACAATTTGATTCGGCCCTCGAGGCCAAGCTGTGAATTGCACTGTCCCGGTGATAGCTGGACTGGTGCGATAGAATATGACACCTACTCGCATCGAGCACCACAGCATCAAATCGGGCCGCTTTAGCAGTCACATATTCGGTACTATCTACCCCGATATATGCGTTATGGGTCGGACATCGAATCCCCCACTACACTTGGCATTTGTGGGATTCCACGGTCTGCTTGCGTGTCGAGCCCGCTCATACGCCATGGGTATCGATGTAGAATGGAGAATTTGCTTTGCAGAGCCGATGCTCGGTCATATTACTTGAAAGAGAGTGCTAGCGGCCATATATCAAAGCTCAAAGCTACAACACCATTCGCCAATTCGTCACTTTGAGAGGTACCTGGGAGACGTCTCGAGCAGAGACCTGAAAACAAAGGCAATGCAATTTTGCAGGGAACAAAGTGGTTCTCACAGTGTTTCACCCCATAATACTAGCTCGTAGCATGTATATCCTCATGGAGATGAATCATTGAATCAGTCATGACATTACCCCAATCTTTTGGATTATATGTATTATTAGCCGCTCGTGAATGTAAACTGCAACAGTATTTTGACATGGCGCTATCCGTCCTGCTTCAATGCTCCCAGGAGTATCATAATAAAGGGACGCTCGTCCGCCTCTAAGTACCGCGGGACGAACCACTAGACGCCAGCCACTGTAAATGCTCAAACCTAGCCTTCCTAAACGCCATAGCCATGCAGGGTCATATCACACTGAGTTTGCTCAGTAGTGGTGGGAAAAATCAAAAATCGTCGTACAAGTCATCCATCATTTCGGCGCGAATTGGTCCAGGGTGCAACTCGCCACAATTCTCGCACAAGAGAGCTTCCTCACGCTGCTGTGCATTGAGGTCGTCCTCATCCATCATGAAATAATCATCGTCCATGAGAATTTCGGCCTCCACTTCCTCCCACGGCAAGCCGCTAACTCTGTCAAAGAGCTGCCAAGACGTGACTTCGGGCTTGTTGATTTGTCTAGGTACCTTTTTCCATACTGTTCTGCAAGAATCAAATTCAGAAGACGGCGGCTTGCCATCATCAGGGGGAGCAGGCGGGAAGTTGTCGAAGAAGCTCGGGTGGTCATCGTGATGATGGTGTTTGACGCCCGTTTCCGGCCGCATGGCGCGTACAACGCGCAGATGCATGTGTTCACCTGGCAATGATCGGAGAACGCCACGAGGTCCAAGATACCAGATTGGATCATGGTCGATGAACAAGCCATCATCCTTGAGAAGGCCTTGCAGATCATGAGTTGCGCGGATGCCCATATCATCACGCGGTAGACCAGTCACGATAACCTGGTTCAAGGAACAGCCAAGATGGTGAGAGGCGATGTCGTGCAGCTGCGCAGTAGGAAATTGCCAGGTATCCTCTGCGAAATTGATGAGATCAAGTCGTAGCTTCTCGAGGTTGGGGAGAAGTCGTTTGCGAGGAAGTGAGTTGTCATGATTGGGATCATGAGGAGGGAGGAGGGCCTCCAAGTAGTCGACCAGCTGGAGCCAAGCATACGATCTGAAACCACGACGGGCAAGCGTTGGCTCCTTTGCTCGCTTGTTGATCCTGAGCTTGACCTGTCGAGGTTGCATTGGTCGATGGGTGTCACGCGAGATCTTGTGGACGCGAGAAGGATCGTCGTCATAAAATCGCGCAACGACGCGGAATTCGACCTCACGAACCATTTCTCGGTAGCAAAAATCGACCTCGGCAAATGTCTTAATTGCCTGGACAGTGGTGAAGGCAAAGCGATTGCTAGACCACAGAAATCTACTGCCCTCGGTATGCCAGGCTTTGCAGGTCACCAGGAAGTGAATGGCGATCTGGTTGGTTCGCTTGCCTTCATCTGCTGTGATGTGTTCCTTCTTTATCTTGCAAAGCGGATCTATAATGGGGTGCTTGCTGGTCATAGAATACTCAAGAATCTTCAGGACGATCTCCGTTGGCAAATGCGGCAAGCTGGAGGACATGGAAGAGCGGGTGCTGCGGGATGCAGCCTTGTGCTGCTGCAGAAACGGGTATGGACTAGGCCATGAAATGCCATTTTCGCGCAGCAGGCGCTTCAGCGACAGAACTTCCTTCTCAAGTTCCTGGTTCCTGGTGCGAAGAGGATGGTTGTAGTACTCCTCGGCCTGATCGGCCTGATCACGATACTCAAAAGCGCTCTGCGCGGGGGTCTCAGCAAATGCACCCAGACAAAGGATAAAGAGACGTCCAAATTGATACTTACCATGATGAAAAGTAGTACTTCTTGGCCCTGCGCATGCTGTGCCGCGGGCTATTCGGTAGCTACGGAATTGAAGAAAGACGTGTGATAATGGTCGTCAAATTGAACAAATTTTCAATTCCTTTTCATTGGAGGTTCCCGACTGGCTGACGGTCAGGAGACAGGAAGTCGATTGAGTGAGTGCGTTGACGACTGTGCGTGGGTGGATGAGTGAGTGCGTTGTTGCTGTTGGGTCTCCAAGTCAGAGGGAGTGTGGGATGGATCGATTTCTTAAATGGGTGCAGGTTCCAGGTGGCCAAGGAGCTGCCCGCACCACCTACTTTCTAGGTGCCTGTGAACTTGATTCAATGAGGGCTTCAGGTGTTTAAAACAGGCAGAAGTGGGAGAACTTTTAAGTAACAATTTGACGTGTAAAGTTGGGGCAGGAAAGGACGAGGAATCAATCGACAAAGTCCGAATGTGATGGGATAAATGACTTGGGAAGCGGTTGCCAAATGGAGACAGAAGACGTGCTTGCATTCAATGTTGCGCTTTGCGTCCGCTGGCTGCTCGGTACATGTAGGCAAAATGCAAGTAGATACCTAAGTGCCCGCGCAGAGTTTGTACTGTGCACTTTGCTTGATTTGAGTGTTGGCAGGCGTCGCATCACACTCAGGCAAACAGTGCCAAAAGGTGGTCCGTGACTAGGCTTGGGCCACGGCAGGACTGGCGAGTGGACGAGGTGGACTGGGAAAGTCCTCCTCAGTGCCCAGTACCCAGTACCCAGCTCCCAGTACCCAAGCTCTAGACAAGCTCTAGCCTTCACCCCACCTTCCATTCAGTGCATGGCTATACTGATTGGCCAGTGACAACCTTAGGACCCTTCTTTCCTAACGTTCACCACGTCACCTATGAAAGGCAGTACGTAGGCAGGCACATGCAGTGCTTTCCTTCTCAGCGACGGTTTCCCATCAATGTGTTCGGTCTTCACAGTGTTTCGCCAAGTAATTTCTGACCGCTAGACTCTCGGGCATTTAGATGAAAACACCGCAGCCGTTTTTAGGCCTTTTATTGACGACTGTTGCTCAGGGTCAGCACAACATCAATCACATTAGTCACAGCCTTCCGCGCGCGGGACAATTGCGACGGACCGACGGCCGAGCAACAACCGCAATTCATGACTGCCAAGTTGGACGGCGAAACTCAGTAATTGCTGTTTTCTTGTGACTACAGTTATGTTTCCTCCGATAATTTGGCCATCATGACAAAACATACTTTCAATGGCGTTTGCAGGGGTAGTAGCAGACAATGTTTTCCCCCAGTAGAGAGCCCTTTCCGTTATGATTGTCAAAGCTTAAGCTAGAATTTGCGTTGCAGGTGCCTTTGCTGCACATTTGATCCAACGTTGAAGTACTTTGAACTCTGCAGAGGTCACCAGCAGGCTATTAGATCAAAAGAAACATCATGCACATTGAAATCAATATCATAAATAATATGCTGGCTAGGTCGCATGCCTGGTTTTATATGTATTCAGATACGCATGGCCGCCTTTGGGCAAGGGTAATAGGAATTGAATAGTGCCGATTAAGAAGATTGCTTTCCGATATGGTCCATTCCATCTACTATGTAAAGGATCGACGCCGATCTATGGCTAGAATGGGAACGAGCAGTTCTGTCTCATTGGTCCGCATTGATGCAAAAGGAAATCAATCATGTACAACTTCCTTTCACGATGGAAGACACGACGCTACCGAGCATTTCGCATACTATTATTCCAGCACCATATATACCATGCATCACTACAGTCACCATTGGTACCTGTAACTTGGCAGCGCAAGCAATGAGTCTCACTGAGCATCAATGCAAAGTAGACAAGTAGCCAGCTCAATGCGTACCACTGGTGCTGAATGTACCCTTCCCGTTCCATGAAGTCAAAAACCTTTGCGACCGGAACCCAAGCTGCCATCCAAACCAGCACACGGCAGAGCTCAAGGTACCCAAGACTATGTCAATGCATATTCATCGCGGACAACATTTGAATGCATATTGGCTGGCCATTGTCGTGCGACGGAAGCCGATTGGCAATGTGGGGTAGGCCGACAGAGGTAGCTATGGAGCGACTATTTACGGAGCACAAACATCACGACAACGTAATCGGAGAGCTTGGCGACTGACAGCAGCCATACGCCTCGAGGTGCATATGAGCTGATGGGTAGCATCGATGTGGTGCCTTGCATGGGATTGACCTCTCCATACTTTTCCATCTTAGCACGTTCCAAAGGTTGATTTTATTGCTTTTTCCTCCCAATGCGGCAGAGATCGGGGTAGCGCAGTACGTAAGTATAGTGTAGCTCGACCCGTGCTTATTTGACGTCATGGATATTGACAACGTCGATGATGAAATTCTATGAAGACTGGAGCCGTGATCGCGGGGGTGCTTTAACCGCCTGTACAACTCCGATCTGATCGTGTGCGTGTATATAAAATGCTTCGTTCCAAGTTGTTCTTCTTCAAGCCCAATTCAATCATATACGTTAATAGTAGACATACTACACGACTTCTCGCAATATCCGCACTCCATACTACGAGCTCCTCGACATTTCTCAATTATACTCAAACAAAACAACCACTACAAATCAGAAACATGGCCTCCTTTTCCAACACAGATACTGGCTCCAAGCCCGCCGACCCTTACACGGCCACCAACAAGGATGAGCCCAGCCTCCAGGAGAAGTTTACTGCACTCGACAAGTTCATCGATGCACGCAAGTTTGGCATGATGACGACCCACGACCCTACAAGCGGAAAGCTGGTCTCCAGGTGTATGGCTGTTGCCGCCAAGGTACCAATTACCCCCAATGTTTGCCAGTTTGGCCATAGTGACCATTGCTAACAATTGTCTAGGAGGCCAATGGCGCTGACCTGCTCTTCTTCACCAACACCGAGTCCAACAAGACGGACGAGCTCAAGAGCGACCCCCAAGTTAACATTAGCTTCATCGACGGCTCGGGGCAGTGGGCCTCGGTCTCGGGCAAGACCTCGATCGAGACGGACCGCAGCGTGGTCAAGAAGCACTACAGCTCGAGCCTCAAGGCGTGGATGGGCGACCTCGGCGACGGCAAGCACGACGGCTCGGAGAACGACCCCCGCATCGGCGTCATCCGCGTCAGGATTGATACCGCCACATACTCCCTCTCGGACAAGACGCTCCTGGGCTTCGCCGTTGAGGTGGCCAAGGGCGCCGTGACTGGAGACACTGCCTCTGTCAACAAGCTGCGGGAGATTTCTTCTTCCGAGGTCCAGCAATGGCGTACCAAGGCATAAATAATTCTGCATTTCAACATTTTGAGCGAGCGAACTCGAGGAGATGATTCTCCCATAATTGTAGTAATATGAGTCACTTCTGCTGCAACAATCAAGGACATTAATTGGTGACTGTCATCAATAAATGTAAACATTACAAACACTACACAGGATCGGCGCGGTGTTTGACGAGTGTTTATTGCTTATACCCACCTTGGCCTTTCAGTGTATGCATATTTGCTGGCGTTGTGGTTTGAGTACTTGATAGTCCGAGAGATCAGCAGTAAATATTACTATGTCAATACTACTTGGCACACTGACAAGTGTGGTCCGACATACACGTTGTCATGCAGGGATGTAGTTGTATGCTACAATAATGTTGCGGGTCGGACCGAAGCTAGACTTATACACTTCATGCTTCATGCAAGAAAGCATGTCCACGTTCGCGGAAGGAGTATAATATATAGTGTGAAGTCATCACTCCTTGTAAGAGGGAGCACTATGTAACTTCTGACATGCCAAGATCACTCATACCACAACAATATAGAACACACTGTAGATAGACGAATAAGTGTCGTTTAATATTATTCCGTATGTACAGGGACAGACCGATCCCAGTGTCGAGGACTGAGTCTGTAGTTATGAATACTTGACACTACTAAGAACTGCATAGCCAAGTTCATCAATCCATTTGCCGCACGCTACATCATCCGAACAGAAAAAAACATTAAGAGCATTCAAGTTCCAGTAAAGATCAGAGGTAGCACTCCGTCTAGTTGGCCTCAGCACCGTAGCCACCGCACTTCTTCTCGCAGTAGTAGGTGAACTATCATCTCATTGTTAGTGACTTGTTTGTGGCAACACAAGGTTGAATACATACCTCATCACCACCAATGTGCCAAGCAGCCGAGTTGCAACCAAGACCATCCTGAATTTCCAAAGTCAATACACGAAAATTTGCAAACAATCTGGATCAATCAATGATGAGAACTCACAAAGGTGCAGTCAGGGCACTGGTCCCATTGCTTGTCACCAGTGTTTCGGTTTCTGTAGTAGTCGCAGGCGCACTTGGTGGCGTCGGGAATAATCTCATAGTTCTTGACCCAGCTGTAGCTGACGCTGAAGGCAGTACCGCCCGAGGGGAACTCGACTCGGTTGTCGACGCATACTGCCGAGTTGTGCAGATCGGCAACGACTCTTTGAGCAAGAGATTGTTAGTAATTGGAAGATGTGGAAGAATATGATATGTCTCTCAAGGGACAACCTACCCGGTGGCGGCGAACGCTGCCAGGAACAGGCTCTTGACTGAACACGACTGGAACTGCATGATGACTTCTGGTGTATGACACGACAAAGGTGATCAAAGATGTTGTGTGAAAAAGAGTGGAGTGTAGTAGACCAGGTTCTTGTGATGGATGAGATGAGTGGTTCTGTTCCGATTTGAGATGGGCTTCGCGGATCACTTATAACCTCTGCGCTCTTTCAATAGAGGTATCTGACAAGCGGAGCTCTTCTCGTATTCGATTGCTTGGTATCTATCGCATCTCGCAAGTTCATGTTGGGATCGCCATGGAAGGATCCTTTTTTTTATGCGTAGATGGTTGTTATCATGATGGGTTCGGCTCCACGAAATCCACAAAAGGTATCAATTCGGCGAGCGATTGAACGATATCACCAGATCCAAGTTGAGGTCGTCCAGGTTGTAGGACCAGTTCCTGACTCGAGCATAATGACAAGCCACCTTTGCGGCTATGCGAGTATGTCGACAACCGTTATTTAGTGGGGCAGTATGCGGATGTCGCAATATGGTTATAGCACGTGTAGTATATCTCTGGCGGTAAAAGGATAGGCGTCGGTATCCGAAACGGCAATGGACCCATAAAACCGCTTAAGCTTAATATATGAGCCAAGATGATGATGATCATAGCCAAGACTAGGATATGCTTCCTTTGTCATGCCGACAGCCAGCCCCCAAGGCCGCAACGGTTATCACGACGGTCGTGATGGAAGCGCAACTCATGATTCGCGTGACTTGAGTGAATTGAAGAGATACGGAGTTGACGAAGATCTCTCTTCTGACGTCTCTTCAAACATCTATTTAATCACTGGAATATTCCTTCGAAATCATAATGTTTCATCACCACGCTTCACCACGCTCTTAAACACCTTGCCCAAGCATTCTTTACTGCCCTCTCTTCAAGATGAAGTCATTCACCGTTCTCTCTCTGGCTCTTGTTAGCCCTCTCGTCAATGCCGCTGCCATTGATCTTAGTGCCGTCAACGACACCTTGCCCGCTGGATACTTCCTCTTGGACAACGGCAAGCAGAGTAAGCATGATTTCAAATGTATACAAGATGAATAACATGGTTGACATGATATCACAGCCGAACTCGTCGATGAGGATCAGCTTAAGGCATACCTCATGTCCGAGGGCATCGCTCTGGCCCCCGAGGTTGACGAGTCGTGGCTAGACTTTACTCCTCCCGCCGACCTGCCCGACTTCCCCGAGTTCAACTCGTCGTCGCCCCTCGAGGCCCGCCAGGCCAGCTGCGAGCGCACCACGTCCTACGTGCTGGACAAGACGGAGCGCTTTGTCAACTGGGATGTGCAAATGTCCCCCGTGGTCCTGGGCACCGCCGAGGGCATCACCGTCGCCGTGTCCTCGGGCTACAGCGTCGCCAACTCCATCTCGGCCTCGGCCGGCATCGACGTCACCCTCATCAAGGACTACCTCTCTGGCTCCGTCGGCGTCGACTACACCACCACCTGGACCACGACCACCTCCAACACTTACACCACCGTCATCAAGAACGGCGATGCTGGTGTTTGGGTAAGTCTCCCCCCTGTCTCGCATACAATATTCTTGGCATTGCAGACAAGATACGGATGATGCTAACATTATGGATTCTCAAGATTACCCGCCCCTGGACCAACCGCCGATCTGGACGCACCATGCGGGGGTGCCCCGGATCGCTGACCCAGACCGGCACCTGGATGGCGGACTCCTACGAGAACGGATCCTATGACAACGCCAAGTGGGTGAGCGGCTTCATCACGACCTGTGTCAAGAAGGCTCCCACCAGCGGCCAGCTGACCCGATGCAACGGTGGTGGAGTCTTTGTCTAAACAACTACTACCGGCGCTGTGGGTTTCTTGGTGAAGGCAATCCACCACCCCCCAATACCTGGGATCGTCTGTATACCCTGTAGACTTTTCTGTATATAATGGTCCCTGCCCTGTCGTTTTGGGACTTGAAAACTGTAATCTGGGCAATAATATAAACGGCTTGGTACGCACAAGCACATTAATACATTACTCAAGTTCTCACTTGGCATCATGTTTTTCGAATAATTGACCCTGTACGCATGACCTATAAGATGCACGATCTAGGGGCTCTTCATTACGATAGGGCGATCACATAAATTAAATGCCAGCCCTGCGCTCCAGGTTTGGGTCGCTCGTATCCATTTCTGAAACACACGAGAAAGGATGGGGGATGCCAAGCGGCTAAGTTGCGATATCTATATAGAAAGCTGGGGGTTTACCCCATAGGACCCCTTTCTCCTATAGCGAGAACCGGGGACAACCAACCACAACAGGCAGACCCAAGCGATGCGAGCCGTTATGTGTGTGCCGGCCACCCAGAAAAAAAAGTCTTGGACGGGACCACCCGCAGCAAATGCATGAAAGACAGGTCCCCTGGGTTCGGATCCTGGCCGAAACTTTGAGGCTGACGTGCCGATCCAGCTAAAATAGAGTTTAACCGTACAGATTCGCTTTCCTTGGAACCATGGGTCCAATCATGCTATGGGCTGGGGATCGTTAATTGTTTCTCCTGGCGATCGCCAACTTCAACCCACATAATGGACCAACAGACACATTGGAGCGATTGCCGGGAATTTGGAATGTAGGAAGTTGGTAACTTGTGCATTGGCTCAGGACTAATTGGCGCCAAGGAATAGTTCAAGAAAGCGAAAGCGATGCAGCTAACATGACTCGTGCGTGTCGAAGCGCTGTGCTACCAGGAGAATGAAGTCATTCGAAAAGGGAAAATCCAACGAGAGAGATGCACAAATAGAAGCCAAGTTTGCTGGCTATGCCCACTGCCTACATTTCGGTGTACGCGCAAAATGTTGTTTCCTAGTATCGTAGCTTGTCGTATTGATCTTTGTGTCGGCAAAAACGAATGTAGTCGATTATGGCTCATTCCTTGCTAGTGTTGATATTCGATTAGAAATACGAGGAGCGTTAAATTGTCGCATTTATGATGGAGAACAAAGCTGGGTTTCAAAATACTTTAAGCACATCGAAGCTGTGGACTTGCGAATCACCACCAAGCACATTCACTGGGTTATTGAGGGAGCATTCAGTACGATTGACCCATTCGAGAGCAACAAGTATTCTATTCCTGCCGTCCTCGAATGATTATATTACTACATCAGGCCGCGACGGGTGCGAAGCGTCATACGAAAGAGGCATGCCGCGGTGATTCTCTTAATTGAAGGTACATTCGAAGCAGTTGCGAGAAATGTGTGTCGTAGGAACACCTTAGATGATCAAATGTGACTATACATAATGAGCAAAGCTTTATTTACGGAGCTGTCTAGTCTCCCTTTGTCGAACCTGGGCTTGATTGTGTAGACGAAGGAACGTATGACACGCCCTCTACTCTGATTGATTGTTCAAAAGAATAAAACAGGAACAATGATATACTGGTTCATAAGGCAATGGTCAAGAACACCCGATACATACCATGAAAAGCTGACTCTCCTCCTCGTGTTTGTAGCACATGGCTAGGGCCATGTAAGCATCCCGCGTCTCTGATCTCATTCAATGGTAACCTGATTTGAAGCCATTGGTCATGACTCCTTGATATCGCCACGGCTTAAGGCTCGTGGCAATACCGAAGATTCCCGGTAGGTCGATTTGAACTTTGTCAAGGCGTTTAAGGTCGCGGTACGGTGAGGCACGGTACGGTACGGTATACTGGCTGGGAACATGGCTAGTGCTAATCAGTCATCGGTATGTTGCCCTTGCCAAGGATAAATCATCGGTACTTCTTCGTCGACGCTGTGGCATTTGAGCAGTATGCTACTTTGGCCTATCGTTGTGATCATTGTTAGTTGCCTAGCCGCTCGTCGCTATCACTTGTGTGATTCTTCCTCGTTGCCGCCTTAGGCATTCGAGCGAACACCCGTCATATTGTCTTCCTGGTTTCTAGCAGTGCTCTCCGGCCAGCATCGTGCTGGTTACTGGTCCTGTACAGAGTTACGTGCTCTCCTTGTCATCATCGTGGTCCTCTATGAGCTGAGAGTTCTCCCCGTTGTTGTTTGTTATAAGCGAGGGTCAGACAAACATTTCGAGTCTCCATGCGATTGATAACAATGAAAAGTGTTTTGATCTTGACCCGGTCGGCTCGACATTATTTCGTGGTGCGAACGAAGGCACTAAAGATCGCGGACCCAGTGAAGGGATTTTCACTTACCATATCCACTCATGAATGGTGGTCGTGGGTTGTCGAAGTCTGCGGCAACCTCGACGAGGTTGGAGATGATATTTGTTATGTCTCCAGCTAAAGGGTCAGTTGTGACAGTCGACCATTCTTTTACCGAATGCGACGCTTCAAGCTTTGCAAAGAGGAATACAAACGCTTGTGTGGAATATCGTTATACTTGTGCAGCGGGCGAATGATATGCTCTACATGACCAACTTTGAAAGCCTCGCCCATTATGCCAGTGCCAGCTGCGGAATCTGCACCATGTTCTGGAAGCATTCGATAATTGCAGTAGTTTCATCGCAACGTTGAGCGTCGTAATAAAACTGGCGTGTTCTGACGGTTAACTTCCATGTCAACTTCGACCGAAGGTTGAGCGAGCAAACGTTTGACAACTCCAATATGTCCTTGTCGTGCAGCTTGATGTAGTGCGGTAGTCATAACTCTTGTGCCAGAGGGCCAAAATTGGAAATCAAGTTCCAACGCTATTTGAATCGACGAGGCTTTCCGAATGACTGAGCCCGAGATCTTGGTTGCCTTCGACGTGGCCCTTGACGCAAGCACGCAAATACTTACTGGCGTCCACCGCCAGACGAGTCCCATCGTTATGTCGGAGAACGCACATATGGCAAAGGAGAAGTCCGAGGCTTTCGCAGCACAGTTCGCCTCCCAACTGGCCCTCTCTAGAGCCAAGCACAATGTTATTGGAGGCCACCCTACACAATGCCTCAACATCAATCACCGTGCAGAAGGCGGTCTCTCTCTTTGGGGGTTTCAACGTTTCAACAACCGACAGACGGTCGAGAGCACCCATAATAGTCGAGTAGAGGTCTATGTACGGATACTATAATCTTTATATATATATATCTTCTTTATATCTTTCCAAAAGGAAATTACGCATAAAAAGAAACAGGAAGAATCACTATAAATATATATATATCAAATACTTCTAATATATAAATCACCTTCAATGTATTTTCTGTCTATCGGGCTTCATCTATAGCAAGTGTACCATCAGCGCATTCCATATCCCAAGGCATATCGTAAAGCATGTGCGCGCCGGATGCTTCCTGTCCGACCATGCGCCCTATCAGATTGCGAAGGCGAGCTCCAGTCCATGGGATCCTTCTCCTCACCCCTTTTTGTTGTCCGAATACTGTGACCTTTGTCAGGATCATTCTCGGAGCTACCAACAAGGATCCCGACGACACGACCCTCAAGATCAAGGACACACGACCCAGAATCTCCCCCTTGAGAAAAAGCTGTTTTATTCCCTTCTGTATTACCAACAGCTCCCAGCGTAGGATTGTGCACTCGCCAAAAGATACACACCACCCTCATGTCGGTGGTTCACACGCAGGAAGTGTGCGTCGAAGCCCGTAGTCAGTAAGCGTTTGGGTGCCGACATAGCAAGCTCTGTACCGAACTGTGACGCGAAAGCCTTCGATTCGTCACTGTTCATGATTCAAGCGTGCCAGTTCGGACCTGACAATGGGCGAGCATTGTTGTACGTCGCCCGAAAACATGCGAAGCGCGGCGAAAGGAGTGCTCGCGAGATCTATGAGCAGTCCTAGCTGTAGGAATGACAGGAATGCTTCCAAGACCGTGTGCGATTGAGGCGGATGCTCATTGACTATGAGGGTCCTGCGGCGAGATCTGCGTCCGTTGCCTTGAGGGCCATAATGATTCTCTCTTCAAATTCGCGGTTCTCTTCTTCGGTTATTCAAGGCTTCGCTATGAATTGCTTTTTCTGTCATTTCTCATACTCTTTTTGAATTCCATTTTACTTGTTCTTAGCTATCGTGCGTAGACTTTTGCTTGGTAAGTGGTTATTATAGTAGAGAAGGCCGTCAACAATTAACGGTATATGAGTTTTTATACTCTAATGATGGTAACGTTGCCATCAAATGTGCCTCGCTGTGGCCACTTCGGACCGGAAAAGCTTGCTATCTGTTAGTTACACTGCCATAGTCTGGGGCTCCCGTCTTTTTGAGTCGAGCCGTTGACAGCGCGGAGCTTATCGCGAACCCCTGGCCCAAGTGCGTAAGCTGGGCGCTGGGCTCGGGTGGTGTGTGGGCGAGCCCCGGTCATGACCACGCGGAGGCGCCCGTCTCGGCATCTAGACTTCCCTTTTAGTGGCAGAGCCTCCAGCGAATTGGACGGCCAAGACAAGACAAGCTTTTGAGGCTTTCCTCGATTCGTCTTGTCCATCCGGTAGAACCATTAGACCAAATGCTCCAAATGCTCCAGTTTCCCAGATTTTGCTAGAGCCTAGGGGCCATCCCCAATCATGCCAGGCTCACCAGGAACCTTTTTCCATTATGTACAGTTTTTCTCACCCCCCATGTAGCAGGTCGCAGGTCGCTCTGCTCAGTTCCCAATAAGCGTCCACTTTTTGTCACTGATAAGGGAATTACTGACACCTCGGTTGGACCCTGTCTGCATCTTTCCGGGGTGGCGATAACCG
Organism: Neopestalotiopsis clavispora; assembly: GCA_014621435.1. Lineage (NCBI taxonomy): Eukaryota > Fungi > Ascomycota > Sordariomycetes > Amphisphaeriales > Sporocadaceae > Neopestalotiopsis > Neopestalotiopsis clavispora. The sequence continues at coordinate 38,173 of JAANBA010000298.1, forward strand.
GCGGCGAGGAATAGATAGGACTGACTTTCTCCCTCTCCTCGATTAAAAAACCCACTGTGGGCGCGCATCCAGTTACACACGCGGTCGCGTGCTTTTACTCTTTCTTTTCCTTCAAGCTCTTTGCCTGGCCAAGTCATCTCTAGGTCCACGCGCCAGCCTGCCAGTAGTCGGTTGATTAGTTGGTTGATCAATCCGATCAATCACACCTCGTTGTGTGGTCGTGCCCCTCCTTATACCGCTCGAAAGCCTGCATAACTACTAGGCTCACGTACATTGGCGCACACAAAGAGACCCGCATTTTTTATCACCATCATGGCCGACCTGCAGCATGCAGACGAGGAGAAGTGCATCGGACACGACGTGTCTGGTGTCGCCGTGGACAGCTCCAGCGATGAGATCCCCGGCTACCTCCGCAGCACGGCGCAAAAGGGCTTCTTTGGCAAGCTGCGATACTACGAGGAGGCCCTCGACAGGAAGCTCGGCGTGGAGTCTCACGGCATTGCGCGCAAGCTTCCCGAGGAGAGAGATCCCAGCTATGCGAAATGGTCAAACCAGTTGGTCATGTTTGCTCTCTGGGCAAGTGGAACCATGAACCGTAAGTGGCACTCTTAGCAGGCAGGCTTGCTCAGGTTCAATAGAAGGAATCTAACATGCGCAATGTATAGTGAGTTGTTTCGCCACCGGTTTCCTCGGCTGGGAACTTGGTCTTGACCTCCGTCAGAGCATTCTGATTGTCGTCTTCTCGACACTCATTGGCAGCTCCGTCACTGGCTGGTGCGCCACCATGGGTGCCCCAACTGGTCTTCGTCAAATCTCTATCAGCCGATACTCCCTCGGATGGTGGCCGTCAAAGGCCATGGCTCTGCTCAACGTCGTCGAGCAGATTGGCTGGAGTTCCGTGGGATCAATCACTGGCGGTGTCGCTCTGAGCGCCGTCAGTGATGGCAAGATTGGCAGCGCTCTGGGCGTCGTCATTTGCGCCGTCGCCGGTCTCATCATCTCCTTCTTTGGACTCAAGGTGGTTTTCCACTACGAAAAGTTTGCTTGGCTTGTCTTTTTGGTCATCTTCATGGTCATGTACGGCGAGACTGCTAGCTTTGGCGATATCCACACACCGACAACCCTCGAAGGCTCTACCTACAGTGGAATGCTGCTCACTCTTTTCGGAGTCGTCTACGGTTCGTCATCATCGTGGGCTAGTGTTGTCAGCGACTACTATGTCGAGTACCCCGTCAACACCTCGAGAGTCAAGGTGTTCCTCCTAACCAGTCTTGGTATCTGCATCCCGACTTGTATTGGCATGGTCCTTGGTTGCGTTGTAGCCAGCGCACTCAACTACAAGGAAGACTGGGCTGGAGAATACGAGGAAGGCATTGGTTTCCTCATCCAGACCATGGTTCATCCCTATGGCTTTGCCAAGTTTGTCCTCTTCCTCTTGGTCTTGTCCGGTATCGGCATGAACTGCATTGCCATCTACTCGGCCGGTCTGAGTATTCAGGTTCGTACCAATACTGAGTGACATGTGTGAGCCACATGCTGACTATGAGTTTCTAGCAATTCGCCAGGCCTCTGGCCGTCGTTCCTCGATTCATCTGGGCACTGCTGTGCTTCGTCGCCGTCATTCTTCTCGGACTTGCGGGCAAGGATCAGCTTTTGACTTATCTTGAGAACTTCCTCTCTCTGCTCGGATACTTCACGACTTCCTTCTTTGTCATCATCTTTGTTGAGCACTACTGGTTCCGCAAGGGCAACTACGCAAACTACAACTTGGAGGGTTGGAACGACCCCAAGCAGATGCCAGTTGGATACGCTGGTGGTTTGGCTTTCGCTCTGGGTATTGTTGGAGGTAAGCGTTTTGCACAGTCTTTCTCTGTAGTTCATTCTGGCTCAATGCTGACTTTTTTTGTGCTAGCTGTTCTTGGAATGTCGACAACTTGGTATGTCGGTGTCATTGCGATCAAGATTGGCGACTATGGTGGTGATGTCGGAAATCAGTTGGCATTCGTCTTCAGTCTCTTCGTCTACGTCCCAGCTCGCTACTTGGAACTGAAGATTGTCGGACGATAGATGGTTATGGACACGGGACTGCCGGGAAACCTGTCATCTGGATCATCTCAGCAAAGGCTCGATCGCTTCTTGGAACAGTAGCGAGGATTGTGCTCACCTGAACTCATACGCCTAGATATTGTAATACTTGTGCCCAGTCGGGTCAGATTCGGACTATTCATGCCGCTCATTTCATCTTTATTGATCGTGCACCAATCGCAACCTAGAGCTGGGCCTCAATAACCCGGATATTTGATCGCATGCTGACACCCTCAGCACTAAGCTGTGAAGATGCCTGGCGTGCGGAATATAATAGATATGATAACAGAAGCCGAAAGACCGAAATGCGCCGAGATGAGAGAGTAAACGAGGGGAGAGAAGAAGCGAGGAGAGAGGCACAAATCAATAACCAGGCGGCATTCACGTGTGTGTGCCCAGAAGCGACAATGTCTTGGCTGGTCTTGGAAAAGCTTGATTCGACCTTGCCTGGAGTCTCCCCGAAGGCCTGCAGAGTAACCATGGGTATGTGACTATGCCGCTCCACCCCTGGCTAATAAACCCTGTAACATTACGCGGAGTAGTATACACTAATGCTGATCCTCGAGATCCACCTTGCCAACCTCAGCATGGGCTGGACCGAGTGTGCCCTTTTATGCTTTTTTACCTCCAGATCTCAACCACGTTCACTGACAGACTGATTGACTGCCTGCCCCTATACGCGGGTCGAGCCGCCAGAAAGCTGCTAATTCTGAGTTTTTGAGATCTGAGATGCTAGATTGAAACTTTGAAAAGCCTTGTGTTCCTATTCTGGATTGCCTGCCGTCGCCAAAAGAGAATATGGCTCGAGTCACCAGATGTGGAAATATAAGCGCTTACAGGAATACTGCATCCGAAGCTCTCTCTCCTTGGAGCCGAACCCCAGCACATGGGGAATAAATCACCGCAACAATAACAACAAACATGGAGCATTGGTGAATTGTTTTTATCGCCGAAGCTCCTTTGACCTACATTCTCCCCGAGCCCGAAACTGCGCGATGCTACCACGGTTTGCATACATCCATGTGGGCGCAAGTGTGGCACCTTGCATGTGCCGAACGCCGGTTACATCATGACCAAGCAGAGAAAAAAAAAAGAAACGATAAAAAAACCCAGACGAAAATGCAGCCGACTGTATTGGCTGGCAGGCTGGCCGCCGCGGCGCCTGCCACGGCGGTTTTCCGACTGGAGAAAGTGGACAAAGTGGGCGGACCGACTTTCTAGAAAGTCGACGACGGGCACCTATTTACAGCAAGTGCTGATGCGTCTTTTGGATTAGACAACCCGCATCTACTGCCGGTTACCCGGGTCTAAACAATTTCGCGGAACCTTTCTTGGGGACTGCTTTTAGAGAGAGAGAGAGAGATCGAAGCTACCAGGGCGGCTTATGCATTTCAATCCTGTACCGGGCTAGTGGCATATTAGAAACTCCCGTCCTTAATACTTGAGTCGCGGGCCTGTGATGACTTATATCCGAGGCGCAGCAAACAGGGCGTGCTGATCGGATGAGAAGCAGCCAAATGCAAGGCAATATGCACAAGAGAAGATCTCTGTCCGTTCACTGCGCACGAAAGAAGAAAGAATAACAACACTTTGACAACGGCTTTTTGCTTGGCTTTCATACATCGTATAGAGCCATACATAGGCCCCATTGCTTGGCAACGCTTTGGGATCCACGAGTGTGCGCGTTCAGGCTGACCAATGTCTGTGTTGCTGGTTGCCGATGTACAATTAAGCTTTCACTGTGCCCGTGGGCGACATTGGTGCGCGTTCAGAGTGGAAATCTAGGTGGGAATTTCAAAGTGGGAAATTCTTCAAACCCCACGGTGCCACCACGGATATCCCGCCTCGCCCACAGCACGACCGTGGAACCTAGTGATCGACACTGCTACTACATGGTAGACTAACCAGCCTCGCATGGCCACCAAGGCCACTTGTGATGCACAGGTATCTGTGCGAAGTGGGTTTCCATCTCAATTCTTCCGTGGCCATTAGTGCCGATGTTTTTACTTCGTACGGTCCTTTGCATCGTCCATCGGCAGTGAGTACTGAGTAGTAGTATGTAGTAGTATGCCAGTTATTCCTGGGGGAAGGCTTTTGTCATCCGTACTTTCGCATCTGCCCTGATCCAGGTAATTCCGCTTCCCTCTCTCTTTGACGTATGCATATGTCTTTTGTCAAGGTCCGGGTCGCACGGCAGATCGCCTTTTCCCCCTCCTCATCATCACTCCCCATGGACATTACGTCGAGAACCGAAGAAAAGATCAAAGGACTACTAGTTTTTGCCCTCCCCTTGAAGAAAGACATGGCTCCTTGGCAGGGTGTCGGACGGAGCTATGTCGGTATCGCTGATGCTACTATGATGCCCCTGCAATCATTTTCAGTTGACGAGACCGTTTTTGCTTAGTCGTTGGCCCTGGCCCTTCTCGACTCTGGTCGTGTAAGTCGCCGATGATCGTCATACGGGACGACAAGTATAAATGTGTCGATAATCTCTGCAGACGGGAAGCGTTTGTTTCCCTCGCAGACACACGGCTAGATCTTCCCTTCTGCCAGACCTCGCAATACTCATCAGTCCTCCTAGTTGATTGTCACAAGTTGTTAGCCATAAGGTTTTACAAGAAAACATGCAGCTGAAGAAATCAACCGTGGCCTTAGGCCTTCTGCCCATGGCTCTGGCCCGTCCTGCTCCTCAGTCAGTCACCTCTTGTCCTTATCAATGGCGATTCTGGAATTTTACGTTCCAGAAAAGTTCCATCAGTCTACATAGCGTAATGTATAACTGACCTCTCTGCAGGATGGACTATGGAGAGAACTCTGGTGACGTTGCTGGTGTATCTCCCCAAATCCCACAGGCGACAGCAGCCTCTGGCTCTCTGTACGGAGACGAGAGCCTGCTCACAGGCTATGCCTCTCGTCCGGCCATTTCGGGAGGTGACTCCGCCGTGGTTGATGACCCAGAGCTCGTCAATGGCCAAGAGGCCTCGGAGAAGCTGGGTCTCTACCTCGACTTCAACAGTGTCGAGAAGCCTCAACCTATTCGTGGATCCAAGGGCGCCACTGACCCGGGCCCGAGTAAGTTGTGACTCGACCATAACTCTCAACAAGCTTGACTAATCCTTGGTTAAGGGACATTCGAATACGAGAAGTTGAACCCTGATCTCTATGCTCCCCCATCGACGGATCAGGGAGATGTGCCAAACGCCATGTGGCCTCTGGGGTATGGCATAGCAGTTCCACTGAGAGATCCTTCATTCTAATTCGTAAACAGACTTTCTCACAACAAGCTTGGCCAGGACAATGCTGGTTGGGCTCGTCAGCAGAATACTGCTGTTCTTCCTATTGCCACCAAGATGGCCGCCGTAGACATGCGCCTTGAGCCTCATGCCTATCGTGAGCTTCACGTGAGTACCCTGCGCTCTTTTCTTAGAGAGCATGACACTAATCATTGTAATATAGTGGCACACGGCCGGTGAGTGGGCTCTCATGCTCAAGGGATCCGTACGACTCGCCGCCATTGATGATAATGGCAAGAGCTTCATCGACGATATCACAGCTGGAGATGTGTGGTTCTTCCCGCCCGGTGTACCGCACAGCATCCAAGCTCTCGAGGAGGGCTGCGAGTTCATGCTCGTCTTTGATGACGGAGCCTTCTCCGAGGACGGAACTTTCCTCGCCACTGAGATGTTCATGCGCACACCCACATCCGTCATGTCCAAGAACCTGCAGGCCAATGTCCAGGACTTTGAGAATGTCCCAGACAAGGAGCTATTCATCTTCAACGGAACCCCGGCTCCCGCCGACATCAAGGAGCAGAACATTACTTCTTCTTCCGGCTCCCTCGTCGGCACCTCGGGCTACACCTACCACTGGTCGCAGCAGGCACCGTACGTCACCCCCGGCGGTACCGTCAAGATCATCGACCCAACCACCTTCCCCGTGGCCGACATGTTCTCGGCCGCCCTTGTCGTCGTCGAGCCCGGCGCCATGCGCGAGATCCACTGGCACACCACCTCGGACGAGTGGAACTACTTTTTGCAGGGCAGCGGCCGCATCACCGTCTTCGCTGCCCCCAGCGCCGCCCGCACCTTTGACTTTACCGCCGGCGACGTCGGCTACATTGAGGCGGCCAACTCGCACTACATTGAGAACACGGGCACCGAGGACGTCATCTTCCTCGAGGTGCTGCAGGCGCCCAAGTTCACCGACGTCAGCTTGTCCCAGTGGCTGGCTTTGACTCCGCGCCAGGTCGTCAAGGACACGCTCAACCTGACCGACGAGCTGCTCGACAGCCTCCCCAAGGACAAGACGCTCATCAAGCCCGGCAACACCAACATGACTGCGCTGGCTGGTGGCGAGAGCAACTTTTAAGGAGGATATGATTTTGATCTGATCTGATTTGATCTAATGTTGCAATGACAGCGTTGCTTATCATTCTCCAAACTTGACCACATAGACACTTTGTCCTTCTTGTATATAATTTGACACTAAATGTATCCCTTCTACAATGTCTCGCCTGGTTTTTCAGCTCAAGTGACAGTTTGCGAGAATCCCAGCCAAAAGTGCTCCAAGTGATTGGCCTGCGACGAATAACAAGCATTGGGGGCTGCATGCAAAATAGCTCAATAAAGCTTAAATTTCACCAGGGTTACATCGCTAGGTTTAGCATTACGGGCATGGCCACTATAAATCTTCAATGTTGCCATCGCCATTCCTCCCTCGACCTTCTATAAACGGCAAGTATGGTCCTGCGCATCATTCGCCAGTGCGGGGCCACTGGACCAACCGGGTTTCCGTATCGAGTCGCGCTGGAATCCAAAGTACTTTTTCAATTTAATTGACCACCACTCCAGCTACTCAGTGGGAAAAATAAGCGGTCTGCAATGGGGTTCTTCTAGCGACTTTCTTCTCCTCATCGCACACAAGTCATGTCTAGTGGCGCTTCCTCGAAATGGCCAGCCGCTCGCCTTGACTGAGCCCGAGGCTAGCCCACCCGAATCGAGAAGTCAGTTGTGGTAGTCAGATGAGCCCATTGACACCTTCCTCGCATGCGGAGTTCCAGTGCTACTCATAATCCATCAAGGTGAGGCCAAGAAAAATTTCAGAACCACGGTACTGACGATATAAGACGTGCACTATCCCGTTGTTCGCATGCCAAGCTGGCCAAGGGAAACCCCCAAGGAACCGCTGCAGCCAAGTTCAGTCAACGGAAGAGGAAACCGATACCCTGTCTACAATACCTACAGGTTATTTTTGTCGAACATCCAGGGTAAAAATAATGATGCAGCAAAACGGCCTCTTGGGCTTGCTCGCAGCGGCCACTTCCGTCTCGGCGGGCGTTATCAAGGTTCCCCTCAAGACTCGCGCTGCAGGAGTAAATGTGCCTGTTACGGACTGGTTCAACCGTACCGATAATCAGGTATGCATACACACGATGATCAAATTCTTTTGCGAAGTGATCAGTTTACTAACTTTTTCCAGTGGTACAGTACCATTTCTGTAAGAAACCCATACCGTCAACTCCTCACAATTCTTGGGGATTCCACCACGTCTTCCGAACGGGAAACTATAAAATAGATTTAGAGTATACTGCATTATAATAAGCACATGACTAATACTTTGTTAGGTCGGCACGCCTGCTCAAGAACTGTATGTGGGAAGGGAGTAATAAACATGATCGTATGTGACTGATAGACTCATTGTAGAACCGTTCTTTGGGATACCGGCTCCCCAGCCCTGCTCATCCCGCGAAGCACCTGCACGACATGTGGCGACAAGACGCTGTTTGACTCTTCAGAATCGTCGTCGTTCTCCAACACGCCCGGGACGCGGCAGCAGGAGCTCTTCTCGACCGGCGCCGACTCGATCCCGTTCACCACGCCCGAGGGCGCCGTGGGCAACCTGGTCCACGAAAAGGTGGCCATCGGCGACCTGGTCGTCGACAGCCAGGAGATGCTCCTCTGCAGCACCTACGCCGCCGCCCTCGACGTCATGCCCATTGACGGCATCATGGGCATGGGCCCCTACTCGCCCAACAGCGCCGAGAAGTCGTGGTACTGGAACCTGTACGAGAGCGGCCAGCTCGACTCGCCCGTCTTTTCCTTTTACACGCCCCCGGGCGATATTGACGGCGGCGAGATCACCCTGGGAGGTATCGACGAGTCCAAATACGAGGGCGCCCTCAACTACACGGCTTTCACCTCGGGCGGCTTCAACCTGGCGCAGTCCTCCATCCTGATCAACGGCAAGGCTTTCACTGGAACGTCCGCCAAGGGCACTGCGATCCTGGATACCGGCACGGCGTTTATGCAGACACCTAGCTATGCTGTTGCCAAGCAGCTGTATGCTCAGATCTCTTCCAAGATTACGCAGATTGACTCGGCTGGTGCCTGGGGAGCGGTATGTTATGCCCTGATTATCTCATCGTATCTATAGCAATATGCGCATAGTACTGACATAATCATCAACAGGAATGTGATGTCCTCGACTCCGTCGCGCCCGATCTGACCTTTGTGCTCGGTCCCACCGCCTCGGCGCTGAAGCTGACCATTCCCAAGAGCTCCTTCAACCTGGGCGAGTACCCGGGACAGCCCGGCATCTGCCAGGCCGTGTTCAACAACCCTCTGAGCCCCTTTGGCGCCTGGCTCGTCGGCTCGCCGCTCCTCAAGCAGTACTACACGGCGTGGGATGGTGTCAACAAGAAGATTGGCTGGGGTCAGCTGATTGGCAATGGAACTGCCAAACTTGAGTTTGCATAATCCTGATTTTGCTTATAGGAGCCACCAAGAATATGCTACTAGTATATAAGTATCTTCGAATGAATATCATGTATGCTTGTATGTATCGTACATTGGCTGAAGAGTAAGGCGCAGAGCGAACATAGTGGCGTCAAGGATCTGCTCAGCTGGCTAAGCTTCACTGCAATTTTAACCTCGCCGGAGAGGATGTGTATATGGCCCGGCCCGTCTCTGCTGAGCACTTGCATTTGAAAAGATGGCCGATCTATCCACAGAGGCAGATTAAGGTGTGACGGAGTCGAGTCTCGACTCAGTAATACCGACTCCCATGACCCCAAGGCTGTTAGAAATTTGGCGCAGATCGTAAACGAAAGTAATGACTATTGCCCAACATTGTGACGAGAAAGACCCAGTCCAGGCCAAAAAGGTTGTTTCTTGAGTCCTGACAACTCCATGCCCAACTCCAGTTCTTGAGCCTACAAGGTACTCTGAGTGACCCCCCAGTCTAGTTCGAGCACTAGAATAATGGGTGAGCAGGGAAAATGATCACCAATGGATAAGTGGCGGCAGTAGCAGCGGCCCTGGCCTGGACCTAGGCATGGACCCCGCAATAGTGAGCCCCGCCATCACGACACTACGATAACAGTCGTCGCCCATCTTGTGATCTATTAACCAAACTCCATCTCATCTTCCGATAAAGCTCTACACTTAGTAGGCGCCGACTTCAGATGCGGTGACACACAGTTGCTCTCGACTTTTCAGGAGGGAAACAACGTGGACAAGGACAAAACAACAAGAACCCATCGATTTACCTATAACCTCGCAGAACCCGCCGTTTATTTCAGCATTCACAGACGCACGACCTGCCGACAGCACGTGTACATCTCTACCCGCATATTGATACTTCACCCAGATTCACAACCATGGCGTCATCCTCACAGGCTACGGGCGCTGCGCGGATGCTCCAGAAGCAACTTAACGAGATGCGCAAGTCCAAGGACCTCTCTGGCGTCTCGGTCGGTCTGGTCAACGATAACAACGTCTTTGTGTGGCAAGTCGGCATTATGATCAATGATGATTGCAAGTACTACGGCGGTATGTTCTTCTGCTCGTCCCTTTCTTTAACATTGAGAATTCATGTGTCTGCACGCGCGCGCAAACGAGAACCCTGAGCGGCACAGAGAAACTCTCTTTTGGCTTTCGGGCCTTTACTTACCTTTCCCATCCCCTCCATGCAGGTCCTCAAAGACCCCGTACATTTGGGACATGTTTATGCTAACAACCGTCATTCTCTATTCCAGGTGGCTGTTTCAACGCGACCCTGAGCTTCCCGCCCGAGTATCCGCACATGCCGCCCAAGCTCGTCTTCCAGACGCCCATACCCTTCCACCCCAACATATACGCCAACGGCGAGCTCTGCATCTCCATCCTGCACCCGCCCGAGGACGACAAGTACGGCTACGAGAGCGCTGCCGAGCGCTGGAGCCCGGTCCAGACTCCCGAGACCATCCTCGTCAGCGTCTTGTCCCTGTTTAACGAGCCCAACGACGAGAGCCCCGCCAACCTGGACGCGGCCAAGCTGCTCCGCCAGGAGCGAGAAGGCGAGAATAAGGAGTTTCGACGTCGTGTGCGCAAGTGCGTTCGCGAGAGTCTGGGTGAGGACTGAGCCGGAGTCGAAGCCGTCGAGGCTCGTATGTTTGCTGAGGAGAGTTGTGCTGGTTCACTTTGTAGCTATTCAACCGTGACTGGAGGAAAGTGGTTGTTCTGGCGTTCAGGTTTGCATTACTTTCAAGGCGTCCAGGACAGGGTATTTCAAGACGAAAAGAAAACCAAAGCCCATCTTTCCATACAATTCAAGTATTCACATACTCACAACTCGTGAACAAGCATAAAGAAGGACACCTTAGAACGGTATATATTGACAGTCCAAGTAGGGAGCTACTCTATTACGCCAAACACGCGGCCAAGCGTTCGATCCCATTCTTCGTCCCACCTAAGGCTGCCCTCTCTCTGGGCACCTCCACGGAGTGTCCGTAGTTCGTCCATGCCACCATCACTGAAGAGTCGGGACAGAATGACAGCCAACTCGGACGCCGTCTCGAAGCCGCAGCCGTTTTGTCCTTCTTTGACGAGCTCGCCAAAACTCTCGTAGTTGGAGTAGGCCGCAACGGGCAGGCCAGAGCCAAACATGTCCACGACCTTCATGGGCAGGTCAACCCCGGAGCTGGACATGTGCAGGCAGATGCCGAGGTCGGCGCAGCTGAGCAGCATGGCATAGTCCTCCATGCTCAGCCAGGCGGTCAGGATGCGAATGTTGGGCAGCTTGCCGTCCTTTTGCAGCGCCGAGATCTTTTCCTGGTAGTAGGACTTTTGCGGGCCCTTGCCCGTGATGATAGCGATGATAGGGCGGCGCGGTGCAGCGTCTTGCTGGGCGGCATACTCTACCAGAGCGTCCAGGAGGAGGGAAAAGTCCTCGTCGGGTGTCCAGCTCGTGCTGCTGACGATGAGCTTGGTCTCTCCGGCGAGGATGTTCTGTGCAAAGTCCCTGGTCTCGGGCAGTCGCTCCAGAAAGCCCTTGCGGTCGGGGATGGACGCGAGGGGCTGGAAGATGGCTGCTGGTCGGTCGTGCAGGGTTAGGATAGGCGACTTGATGTTGTAGGGGGCCTCCTTGAGCTGCCGCTCCATGGCGTGGGTGACGGTGATGTTGGCAGTGGGTGCTACCTGTCCCAATAAGCACTCGTAGATTTTGGAAATCTTGACAAAGGGGTGATTGGGTCCCTTGGTGCCGGCCAGAATGGTCCAGCCATAGTTGTGCCAGTCGATCATCAGATGGGTGTTTCTTAGAACTGAGATGACAAGAGCGATGAACAATGTCGGTATAGATGGAGGGTTCTGCACCAACAGCCATCTTGCCGGCTGGGTCTCATATCCCAGTACCCAAAAGAGACTCCCTATCTGCCATAGAACTTTCAGAGGTCCAGTAATGATGAATGGGAGTGACTTTGTTCTCAAGATGGCTGGGGGTAGCGCCAACGAGTGGACAGCCACCTTTGCATTGCTGGCTAATTCGGGATGGAGTGGTGATTCTGCAGATAGCATTTAGTATAGAGAACTTGATTGGTATTAGAATCCATGGAGCATTTTTACCATTGTAACCAATCAGGTCGACGCTACCGCCGTGTTTGGCAATACTAAGAGCATGGTACTGCATCCGCGGCGAGCGTCCAATGTCACCGAGGACCAAGACCTGCACACGGACAGACTCGGGCGAAGCGGGCGAGTGCTTCACATGTCGGGTGGGCAGGATGTTGACCAGGATGGCGATGCCCACAACGCAGCCCAAGAGGGTGGTGACGAGCAGCAGTGCGAGAAGTGCCATTGTCTCGAAGACTTCACCCCAATGACAAAAGACAGACTACTGGTTGTGTGTGTGTGTGTGTGTGAGCGGGTGAGCGAGCGGCGCGACAGATTGCCGAGATCGAACCCGCTGCTGTTCCTATCTCTCGATGGATCTGTCCGCGATCTGTCCTTCCTTGCCCACAGACAGGGCCAGGGATCAAATCCTCCTACTTTTGCTGACTGATGAGAAACCCTTTGTGTGTGTACTGGTGGATTTGTGTGTGTTTTTTGACGTGGGTCTCAGAATGGAAGGCCGTAGTAAAGGTTGATGATGAACGTGGCACCCACGTTTAGCTCAAACATGGCTTTTTTCGCATATCGTTGACACTTGGCGCTAAGAGGAAGGTCAGACGAAAAAGCCCACCATGCAGCCCAGCGCATTCAAAGTGTTTCTGTCGTGTTGGACTTTTTGAGACGTGTGGAGTCGGTTAATAGGGAGACCAGGTGAGAATGTCTCGAATGCCTATAAAATAAGGTATCGACATACAGTAGGGGTCCTTTCAACGTCTGGAGGAATTTTGGCGCCTTGAATTCCCCATAACAAAAAGTGAGAACCCTGAGGTGATGGTTTGGATGATGACGTGGTAGTATTGGATGACTGGATAGCTGCCGCGCGTGTGCTATATTGTACGCACTGACAATGGGGTCGCTAAAATGTTCCTAGTTGACAAGACGCAATAGTCGATCCATTTGATTCACGTCTTTGCTAGGTAGTGCATCCTGTGGGAAAGCATTGATCATTCATTGCAGTACATATCCCATCTGCAGCTTACGCATCTGCTAATCAAGTACCGGGACCTGCAGAAGCGCAGTTCTAGGTATGCTGTCTAATACACATGTGCTATAGCATAAAGTAGATACCCTGTCCCTCGCACTCATATTGAGGCTATCGAATCAAATCTCTGCCTTCTTGGCCATGAGATAAACCAGCAGCAGCGCAACCTCCTCCCTCTTAGCATTGGCATTATGTACTAGAATTTTAGCAGACCGCTTGCAGGGGGGGCCAACTGGGATGGGGTCAATCTCTAGCGCCCCCGAAGTGATAGATCGACAAGACGGAGCGGAGAGAGACATTGATGGCTCAAAATGGACAAGAGAGCTGCATTCGGGTTGTCTTTGGTGAATTGATCAGATTCATCAGTCTTGATTCTTCACTCTGCTGACTACAACTGTTATCTCTCAGCTATTCTGAAAACCGGCTTCTACACTCTGGTTCATTGCCTTGCTGTTTCTGCATTGTACTTTCAGGCCTCTCCAAACTGCCCAGACCACCGTCTTGTCTTGTCTTGTCAGTAGCGGCCTCTACCCGCTTCGATAACCTTGCTTGACCTTCCTCTCTACGTTTGGTTAGCGCTGGGGTCCCCCTTTGCACCTCCCACCCGTCAATCGCTCGCTGGGTCGCACACACCCGGCTTCGGGACGAGTCAAGACAAGGCAAAAGCAGACAGCTTCCCATCTTGTCGCTACGGTGCAGGCCCTTGTGTGCTTGGTCGACTCTAGTCTTGCCAGAACCCCAGAGGCTCAATCTTAACTTAAGCGACATCTTCGTTTTCTTCCTCTTCTTCTACCAGCACATGTGCCAATGAGGAATTGATTGAGACCCACGTCGAGTCGCATTGGCTCTACCTTCCCCTCCGGCGAAGCTACTGCCAGCATCTACCACCCCCCCGAACGCGCGATGGCCTCCTACGCCCTGCCGAGTCCGCCGCTCTCCCACGGCCATAGCCATGGCCACAGTCACAGTCACGGACATTCACACTCTTTTGGGCATTCGCGGCGAACCAGCTCTCAGAGTCAGACTGGCTCAGGACACCATCGCTACAGCCAGAGCCTCGACCAAGATGGACAAGACCACACGCAGCAGAACATGTCCCACTACAGAGCGAATTCCTATCTGCCGCTACAAAAGCGCGAGAACCGTCCCTCACCATTGTCGAAGCACAATACCAGCTTGACACCCGTAGAAGACATGTCGCCAATGACGCCGCGCGCGGGAGCGTGGACACCTACTTCGATCCCCAAGCCGCCGCGTCGCACTCTCACGACCATCATGACCACTCTCACGACCATGGTCATGACCACGACCACAAGCACGATCATGGCCATAGCCACAGTCATAGCCATAGCCACAGCCACAGCCGTAAAGAGAGCTGCGGGCATGATCATCACGACCATGGACACGACCACGACCACGACCACCATGGGCATGATCATGCACACGGCCATTCGCACGACCACTCACACGGACACGATCACAGCCATGGCCATGTTCATGCGCACTCGGCCCAATTTTCCAAGTTGACAAGCCTCTTGTTGCCATACACTGCTCGGTGGCCACTTATACATGCCATAATGACAGAGAAGGACTCGCGACGCATTTTTTACTTCATGGGGTGAGTGGCATCGCAATGTTCTTGGCTGGGATACTTGGAACTAACCCAGCTCGCAGGCTCAACTTTTCGTTCATGGCCGTTCAGGCTTTCTATGGCTACGTCACAGACTCTCTAGGTCTGCTGAGCGATAGTATTCACATGTTCTTTGACTGTGTGGCCTTGGCTGTTGGATTATTTGCGGCTGTGATGAGCAAGTGGCCCCCGAGCCAGAGGTTTCCATATGGATTTGGAAAGATTGAGACTCTGAGTGGCTTTGCCAATGGAATTTTCTTGATGTGAGTACTGCTAGATTCGCTTGGCCAAGTTACAACCACTGACATGTGATAATGGACAGTCTCATCAGTGTTGAAATCATGTTTGAGGGTTTCGAGAGGCTTTTAGAGGGCCGGGAGACGAAGCGACTGCTGGATCTCTTTGTTGTTAGTACTTTGGGACTGATCGTTAATCTGTTGGGCATTTTCGCCTTCGGCTCCCACGGGCATGCTCATGGCCACGATCATTCACACGGACACAGCCATGGTCACTCCCACGGCCACCATGGCCATTCACACGGGAATGATAACATGCATGGAATTTACCTGCACATTCTTGCCGATACGTTGGGAAGCGCGTCGGTCATTTTCTCCACAATCCTGACTTACTTTATTCCCTGGTCTGGCTGGGACCCCTTGGCATCATTCTTGATTGCCTACTTGATTGCCATCACTGCAATCCCTCTGGTCAAGTCTTCAGCTCATCGACTGCTCTTAGTCAACCCAGACGATACCGAGTACATGCTTCGCAACACGCTGACTGGTATCAGCGAGGTCCGAGGTGTGGCTTCCTACGCTGTGCCCAAGTTCTGGGCCGACGACCGGACAGGACATGCTGCTCACGGAAGTCTGGTTGGTGTCATCCATGTGGCAGCCATTCGGGGAACCGACTTGGAAGAAGTCCAAGACCGAGTGAGCAACTATCTTTTGGAGAAGGGCATCGATATGACTATTCAGATGGAGCGAGAAGGCGACTCGTCTTGCTGGTGTGGTATGGGCAGAACCAGCCCGCTGACACCGAAAACACCAAGTTTCCACTAGTAGTGGAGGGGGAATCGACAAAAGCGCATGACGCCATTCACCATTTGATGCTTTGCCTTGGGCGTGGGTATACATTCCTAGGATTTCGACTATAGAGATGTATGACTTTCTATAGATGGTTTGTGGCTTGTCGTTTGCAGATTCGTGGGGGACTAGAAAAGGCCAAGAATAACTCTGCCATTATCATGATACCCGGAGACAGATTCTTGTATAACCTTGTCGTAGAAGCAACAAAAGAAACGTACATTATTGAGCAAGTATTGCATATGCGCAAGTAGAAGGTCACCAGAATCGAAGTGTCCAGACGTCAGAAATAGGACAAGGTGCAAGATATTGAGCAGCCATTGTCACCTGATCAGGCCTGAGATGCCGTACGTCCGGTGGATGGGCATTGGAGAAATGTTGCATGTGGTGTACGTATTCCCAGCTGACTGTACAGGGTGGGTCGCACAGCATTTGTGACATGCACAAGATGCATCCGAGAGTTCACCAAACTAGGCCACCCGCATGGAACAAAATAAAAAAAGTGACAGGAAACTCTGATTGGAGACACCATATTACATACATCGACATCGCGGCGCAACGGGCGCTGATCAGGATTCTGAACAGACAAGCGGCGGCCAAAGCGGATGAACCCCCTGGCAGTTCTGGTGCCAGACTTTACAAGCTGACTTGACTTACCCAGGACCCCCACGGGGAAGTCCAGAAAGCCCCCGGAACCCCTCTAATGGCTCCTCCATTGAACCGAAATGGCCGACTCCCGAGGCAGAACAACGCGCGAAACGGTACGTAGATGTGTAACATTGCCCGCTTGTCGTCGGCTGTCCTTCTCCAATCCGCAGCCTTGAATGGGTGTAGTATATTTATATTTCGCGAGCCGAGACGAGCGACTTTGCGCATTTGCTTCCTATGCTGTTTGATGAATGAGATTAGAATCTTACAGCCCAAGTCTACTAAAAGAGACTTTGCAATACGCAGCTGAAAGCCTTTAGAAGTACCGTAGGCGTTAGGTACTATCTTCCTCCCCGCTAAGCTCCACTATACATACACGAAGCCGAGGCACTGACGTCGATTGACGCTGCCACCGACCGCCCGGGATAAGCACCGTCGCAAGTCGCATTACTCGAGTACAAGCCCTCTCGCCGCGGTCGTACCTCAAGTCGAATTGCAACGTGGGAGGCCAAAATAAAATAGAAAAAATAAACTTTCGGGGTAGGCGATCATCCCTTTGTGTGACAGTCGCATATATCCAAGAAGCCGGAACCGTTTTTTCAGCCTCCTCCAGGGGAAGGGAAAATAAATTTTTGGGCAACGCTCTGAACAAGCAGAGATACAATCTTAAAGTCGACTGTCGGGAAAGCGGGTCGCTGCGATCACAAGCCAGTGGAAACAACCGATACTTTTATCAGACAAAAAGAGAGACAGACACACCAACTAGACACACGACACCTTCTTCATCCTTCAAACGGAGCTCCCCCTAATCTCACCCCGTTCGAGGTCTTTCCTCTCCCTTTCTTCTCTTCCTTCGCGGTCTCGCACCCTTCTCTCCCTCATCTCCCCTCCCTCTACTCCAAACCTCCAAAACATTCCAGATACGCAGCCATGTCGTCCACCACCGACTCGATAAAGGAATCCGTGGCCGCGAGGCTCCCACATATCCCCGAGTCCAAGGAGGAGCTCAAGGCCGAGGTCAAGGCCGAGGCAAAGGCTGTCGCCAGCTCAGCGTCGGCGCAGCTGCGCTCTTTCGCCGCGGGCGGTTTTGGTGGCATCTGCGCCGTCGTCGTCGGTCACCCCTTTGACCTGGTCAAGGTCCGCCTCCAGACCGCCGAGTCGGGCGTCTACAAGAGCGCCGTCGACTGCCTCAAGCAGAGCATTGCCCGCGATGGCCTCCGGAGGGGTCTCTACGCTGGTGTCAGCGCGCCCTTGGTTGGTGTCACGCCCATGTGTAAGTAAAATCCCCGGCACGTCTCTTTTTGTTGCTTGCCAGGAGTCCTGGCTTTCGACCGATTGTGTAAGAATACCTCAGCTGACAAGTCTTTGATTCACTACAGTCGCTGTATCCTTCTGGGGTTATGACCTCGGCAAGCAACTCGTCACAACATACACGACGGTAGAAAAGAACGCCGCGACCGGCCAGCCCCAGCTGTCCATCGGCCAAGTGTCGGCGGCCGGCTTCTTCAGCGCGATCCCCATGACGGCCATCACGGCGCCCTTTGAGCGCGTAAAGGTGATCCTGCAGGTGCAGGGCTCGAGGCTGCAGCCCGGCGAGGAGCCGCGCTACAAGGGCGGCATGGACGTGGTGCGCAGCCTGTACCGCGAGGGCGGCGTGCGCAGCGTCTTCCGCGGCAGCGCCGCCACCCTGGCCCGCGACGGCCCCGGCTCCGCCGCCTACTTTGCCGCCTACGAGTAC
>JAANBA010000299.1:0-55751 GCA_014621435.1 Neopestalotiopsis clavispora
CGCCACGGCCGCCAGCGCCACGATGCCGTTCTGGTGCGAGACGTTGAACTCGACCGGCCGCGAGCCGTCGGGCGCCACGTAGATGGGCTTCCCGTGCGGGTCCCGGGTGATGGTGGTGGCGGACCAGGGCAGGCCGAGCGTCTTGCTCAGCACGTAGTGCTTGAGAAAGTGCGAGGCGAGGGACATTTTGGCGTCCCGGACGAAAAAGTACTTTAGCACGCCCTTTTTCTCCTCGGGCGTGAGGATGGCCAGGTATTCCGGTGCCTATAAATGGGAAGATTTCACTTCATGATCAGTTAATAATTCGTCTCACCAGTCCGCCAAGTCAGTAGTTCCCCTACTGATTTATAGGTTTCTCGAATGTTTCATTTTCATCCGTTCTCGGTATCTAATAAACTCACCACCGTCTCTAGCTGTGCTGGTTTGGTGGCTTCGGGCCACAGGTTGCGTGTATCCACGATCCATTGGATCACCTGGACGTTGGTTTCGGCCATGGCGGGCTATGTGTATGGGAGACCGGGAGAACTGTAGTAAAAGTCTCCTCGATATATAACACTTCTATGAGAGGAGAATTGGTTATGAACTTTTAAAGCCGGACAGTCAATTAGGGGAGAGACAGAAATGTTTCCTTTATCTAATTCCCTCTGATTCCCAACGGGCAATGTCAGCCCGTCAGCCTACGCCACGTGACAAAACCCGAGCAAAGAGCTCGCGAGCGAGCGAAATTCCTTGGCCCCCTTCGGAGCCCGGGGATTTGTGGATGCATAATCATATCTCTGCTTCCGCTTTTCCCAACGCCCTGTCGAGAAAACGATGAGGAAATAGGGCTGGGCGCTTCCCAATAATTGGGGGTGCGCCACCGGAATGGGTTACGAAGCCGTATGGTCGTTATGATCTTGGTATTCCCGGATGCGTTTTGGCGTTGCATCGAGCTGAACAAAATACTCGATATAACGGAATACCCAGGCCGCCGGGCGCAAACCATCGCCAGTGGCCTACGACCTAGGGGGAGCTTGGAGCTTGCGCAACTTGCATAGCGCAGACAGGAACTCTTGGAAGAGGGGGACAAAACACGAGCTATGCGAGCTCGGAAACCATCTTTAGTGGACAGAACCAAACCACAGGGCTGCGGGGTATCATTATTAGCGCCTGAACCCTTACTGAGTTGACACGCACCACCACACCCATACGTGTGAATTCAACGGGGACTTGCAGGGTTGGGAGCTGTTGGTAAATTACTATATTTATATTGCATCATGGTACCAGGAGCAACGTCTATAGGTTGGTATTGGGGATACAATTCATTTGCATACCTTGGCAGAATATCAGCTACCCCATAAACTACCACCTCATCGTTGTCGGTAACCAATGGCATGGGATTCGGTCTCTACACCCTCAAACGGGCCGGATAATCGGCGAGCAGGTCCATATTTTCATCGTTTATTTCTAGATCGTCCCGCTCTTTGGTCTTTACATGTAAGTATCATCCGGGTTGCCCTTTGGAAAGCTGCACACTGACACATCATTTGACGAATGGTTTGTATAATGGGATGCTATAATGTCTATGGCATGTCTATTGGCAATGATAGCTACTTATAGCTAGATGCAGAGTTAATCACCCACCCATCAGAGTTCCCGCTGTCCATGCTCCCAAGCACAGTTAGGATGACTCCTCAACTTCCCCAGGTGGAGGCGGTGCCTCAATGGAGAACACAAAGACCGTCCTCGATCGTGACTTTTTCGTGGCCTCGACAGACTTTGACTTTTCATCCGCTGTGTCGTCACCTTGCTTGTCCATAACTGCCTTGGCCGTATCATCGCCCTTCTCCTTTGCTTCACCATCGTCGGCCTTTGGTTCTTCAACCTCCTTGATCACGTTGCCGTCTCCATCGACTTCGACAACAACATCTTGTTTATCCAAAGTACCATCCTCAGTATAAATCCACATTTCGTGAAGCTCGCCGCGTACAAGACCTGTGATCCACACCGCTGATACGACGCCAGGAACAAGATAAAGAAGTGCAGGCTGGGCGTGCTTGAATACCAACAGCATGGCCAATGTCGTGACCATGGCTAGCAGATATCCTACCATGGAAGCCATAAAGTATGTCTTCTTGAAGCCGGCCGCCGTTACAGCAGGAGTGGCGCTCGCGTTGCCCCAAAAGGCATTGGCCCACTGACCCTGGGGATTGACGTATACAGGTTTGCGAACAATACGCTGCGTTTCCTTCTTGGTTGAAGTATGCCCATCCTCCGACGTTGCTTCAGTCTCTAGTTCAACAGGAACCAACTTCTGCTGGCGGTAGTAATGCAAGAAGTGATCAAAACGGAGGCAAAGACCGATAAAGATACCCGGAACAACAATATCGCCAAGTCCAAGCATGCTAGATTGCTTGTTTGACTGGAAAACGAGCTTGATAGGAACATCGAGCTTTGTGGCGACGGTCACCATGTATGGACTATCATGTCTTAGTTGGGTCATCTTTGCGTGATTATGTCCAGTACTTACGTGTAGAAGACCATGTAGATGTCGTAAAAGAATAGGCCAAACAGAACTGAGCTGCCAATGGTAAAGGTAGTGGGAGAAAGTGTAATGATTCCGACGTAGGAGAACGCATAACCCATCACATTTGAGAGAAAGTTCGACTTGGTGGTCTGATAAAGAATGCTCGCGCCAATCGCCAAGAATGCTCCCAGGACGTCGTTGAGCTTGACCTGAAACTTTTGCTTTCCGATTCCATGCATGCCTAGGCGGATTGTCCAGTGCTCATGGAAGAGGTGGCGAAGCTCCCAAAAGGTATTGCGTTTCCGCTCCGCCAAGCCCACAGAGCTCAATATGCCAGGGAAAGGCGATTGCTTTGAGTCATCGTATACACGCTCGCCGGACCCGTTGACCGTATACAGGCACTTGCGGGCGTTGTCAAAGTGGTACAAGGTGCCGCTTGATGACTTCCATACCTCGGGAAAGATGAAACCCGTGATAAAGTGAAGAGAATCGGCGGCAAGCTTGGCTATACTGCCCAGAGACATGACTGAGAAGTAAATTCCCATGATCTTACTGATAATCGCAGGATCTTCGAGCCACTTAATCAAGTAGTAGAGACCAACGAGAACCGTTCCAGCCATGATGGGAAACATGATGGCATCCGAGGCCACGAGACCTTGCACGAATTGGTCATCCTGATCCTCATCCTTCTGCGTCTTTCCTGACTTTGACTTCTTGGGTGGTGGACGTGCGCTGGGCGGACGTCGCAGAGAAGCATGTGCTCCAAGGTAGATACATCCGAGAGCGGCGCAAACGACCTTGGTTTGAATAATGAGGAGATCTTGGTGTTTCCATAAGTTGGCAGGAATTTGCGAGAATGATTCGAACATGGTTAGATTGCCCGTCACGTCCAATCCGTCACCTGGCAGTCCATCGGCTGATGAATTAGCCATGATTTTTCGTTGTCTAGTCGTAGAGTAGATATAAGCGAGTTTCTAATGCGTTGTTGAATGTCTTGGAGATAGAGACAATATATAGTCCTGCTGTGGCCGGCAAGGTAGTTG
Organism: Neopestalotiopsis clavispora; assembly: GCA_014621435.1. Classification (NCBI taxonomy): domain Eukaryota; kingdom Fungi; phylum Ascomycota; class Sordariomycetes; order Amphisphaeriales; family Sporocadaceae; genus Neopestalotiopsis; species Neopestalotiopsis clavispora. The sequence continues at coordinate 3,550 of JAANBA010000299.1, forward strand.
AGCCAGAACAAGCCTTGAGCCTATCTGGGGTGACGAAGGTAAGCCGGGTGATCCAGGTATTTGCGGACGGCAATCTAGTTGTCCAACAAGTTTGTTTGTCGCTGATCGGATATCAATCCATTCAAGCCTAATCCATTGATGTGTTTGTGTAAAGTCAGGGATGCTTCTGCCTCAGATTGAACCTGGTGAACTTTCAAGGTCCACTGAGTCAGGAAAGGTGGCGTTCTGAGTCTCTGCCGTGACTCTAGAAGATCGTATGGAAATGGTTCCTAGTCTCTTTCTTGAAGCAGTCTGATGCTCGAAAGATATTTCTTAAAATCAATGTTGGACAAATATTCGGATGGAAGAAAAGAAAACGAGAAGAAAAAGATGGCAAACGCAAAATGGCATGTGTTCTTCTGACGCCAGTGGTAGCCTTGCAGCATGGACCCTTTCACGGCGTGGCGAGCCCCTGCGGTGCCTGGCGTCACCATCCCCGTATAACGTATGTACCTACCTAACGTTAGGCGATCGCAAAAAAAAGTGACCAGCAAGGCTCGACCGGAAAAAAGAGAGCTGGTGAGTTACCTGTAGTCTCGGTCTAGGTACCACCTACGTACCTCATCGCCTAGCCCCGCCAAAGCTTTCGCAAAGCTACAATTTGCGCTTGGTTGCGTAACTGGGAACTTTCTGACAAGAGTTGCTGGAAAACAAAACAGAGAAACATATTACTGCTCGCTAGATTCACTCGTTCGGTCTTTGACATAAAGTGTCCGCCAGACGCCTCACTTCGCAATACACCCACCAAACCACACAGAAGAGACTAGAGAACACAATGGCAGCCACGGACGTCCTCCTCTCGACCACGATGGGCGACATCACGGTGGAGCTGTACACGACGCACGCGCCCAAGACGTGCAAGAACTTTGCCGAGCTCGCGCGGCGCAATTACTACGACGGCTGCGTGGTGCACCGCATCATCACCGACTTCATGATCCAGACGGGCGACCCGACGGGCACCGGCCGCGGCGGCGCGAGCATCTACGGCGAAAAGTTCGACGACGAGATCCACGCCGGGCTCCGGCACACGGGCGCTGGAGTCCTCAGCATGGCCAACGCCGGACCAAACACCAACGGCTCCCAGTTCTTCATCACCCTGGCGCCCACCCCCTGGCTCGACGGCAAGCACACCATCTTTGGCCGCGTCAAGAGCGCCTCGGCGTCGTCAAGCGCATGGGCATGGTTCGCACCGACAAGGAGGATCGGCCTGTCGAGGAGGTCAAGATACTGCGCGCGCGGATCGTCGAGGAGAACATTGACGAGTACTCGTAATCATATCGAGCCATGGACTTATTAGACTGGCTCTGGTGGAATTTGCTGGCGGCATATTTTACGATCAGCCAGTATATGTTTTGGGACCGACCAACTAACCATGGTCCGTAACATGTACTTTATGCATTGGAAGGCGTTTGGTGTCAGGAAAATGGCGAATTTTCTTTCAAATTTACTTGGCCGTGGATAATTGAGACTACCATGGTGATGTATAAATCAAAGCTTTGTTATCATGGCAAATTACGTGATACTTTGTGGTCGCCATGGGGGAATCGAATTTACATGTGGAAAACCACGTAATCAGCTGTGTATGATACAGAAGGGTGCCAAGATGTGCGTGTGTAATTGTATAAACGAGACCGAACGCCGTCTTTTTCGATCCCCGTGACATCAGACGAGTCACTTGCCAACGCCGAAACCCCTTGAAAAAGTAAACTTTCCTGTCGTGTCCATTGACCAGGACAACATGAATGACACAGGCAACCAAAAACCCCAGACCATGCAGATATGAATGTAAGAGTATACAAAATGGCGTTGCTCTTGAAACGAAGAAGAGAAGAACGCGGCAGGTATGCAGACCAAGTATTCAATGGCGTTGTCCAAGACGCTCAAGAACGTAAATGCAAATAGGCTCATGACTTGGCTGATGTCTATCTCTGTAGGAGAAAGCACAAGGGGACCTGCCACTGTGCCATTAAACGTTTGGTGGGGATGAGAGCGTTCCTGAGCTTTCACTGCCAGCATCATCGCCGCCGCCGCCATTTGAGGTTCCATTGGTGATCTTGCCATTCTTAGTGGCCGGCGACGTCAAAGACGGTTTCGAAACACCGAGTTTGAGCTTCTTTGCCGGGCTGGCTTGCTTGGATATGTTCTTCTTTGGAGCGACTTCCACAGTTGAGCCATCGCCATCATCATCATCTACTTTCTGCTCAACGCTCAAGAGGGAGTTGGTCTTGACTTTCTCCTTCTTTGGACCCGCCGCGCTGCCCTTTGTCTTGAGAATCACCTTCTTAGGTGGGTTGATGACACTGGTTGGCTTCATTTTCTTCTTCTTGGGGGCCGCGTCGTTCTCCGAGTCGTCGTCGCTATTGACTTCCTCGCTAGCTCGTTTCTTGGGGCTGCTCGCTCTCGATCCAGGGCCCGGCGTTCCCTTTTGGCTATTGGGCGGCGTGTTGTCATTCTGACTTCCACTGTGCCCGTTGGCACCATTGCTGATCTTTTGTGCAGCTGCTCGACTGGCGTTTCTGCCGCTGTTGCCGATACAAGAGCCCATGTGGTTGTTGAGTCGTGTCACGAGAATACAACGTTTGCATTTGCTGCAGGTGGCCGAAGGGAATGACAAGACGTTCGGGGGCCTCGATGCAGCACCGCCCTTCCCGCCGCCTTCGTCGGGTCCAGGAGTACCGCCTGGTGTGTCTTGTGGTGTAGTCTCGATCTTCTTTTCCATGTCCTTCTTCTTCTTGCCTCTGCCTGGACCCTGCGGCACCCAGGTCTGACCATAGATGTCGAATCCAGGTTTGTCAATGTACGGGTGCTTTTTGCAGTATATTATACTCGGGTCGGGCTTTCTTGCGCCTTTGCCTTCGGTCGGATACAATAGACGTGGTAAGTGGCATCTCGGGCACAAAATATCCTTTGTCGTGGCAAGCGGGTTTCCCTTGAGCAGAACCTTGCCATCGTCGTAAATGGCGGCGTCCGTCTCGACTCTCAGGTCGGGACGGACATCAGGCTGTGAGGTGTCGGAGGTGTCAGCAGCCAGCTTCTCGACACGGATGGCGGCAGTCGAGGCACGGGCGATCTTTTCATCCCGGTGCACCTTTAGTAATAAGTCATGGCAGATGTTGTATAATAAGTCATCTAGAACAGAATTTGCCTAGAGAAGAATGTATTGTGTCAGCCAGCCTTGTCCCACAGCCGCCTAATGGTAGTGCAGTGCATTTTTGTCAGTGGTGGTGGGTATTTTTTTTATGGCAAGGCAAGTGGTTTTTTTCCGACAGCGGGATGAGGATCGCATGCCTGCTAGAACTCTGGGGGCTGATGCGACCAGAGCAGAGCCTTTTTTCCTTCGCTCTCGTGTATGCCGCCGCGCAGGACGAAGAGAGATGGATTTCAAAAACTTACAAGCTTGCCAAGAGTAGAACTGCCGCCTTTGATGACGCCCGCCTTGCCAGTATTTGGCTGGGACGACATGTTGACGATGGTGGTTGGGAAAACCGTCGACCTGGTGTTGAAGGATGACAAGTCGGGCGATTTTGGGGTAGGTGCACGAAGTAGTAGCACTTGGTAAGGTTTGAATGAGATGCTGCGCGTAATGGGAATTGCCTGCGCTTGTCGGTGGTCGGTAAGTCGGTAGGTCCAGTGGGTTGGACGGGGGAAAGATTAGTTGTGGTTTGGCGTTCGTCGGGTTCTAGGCAATCTCTGGCTGGCCGCTGGAGAAATCAGACACATGCCGATTGTGAGCCACCAACAAATCCCGATTGCTCAGCTCTGTGTCGTGCGCATCTGTCTCTGGGGGTGAAGGGACAGCCCGTCGCCGTCTAAGAGAGAAGAGAACAATCGAATTACAATAATAGCCACTTTGATAAAGATATCACGGCCAATTGTCCCGTTTGAATGGCTGCAGCCGGTGAATCGCAATTTTTTTTTTTTTGTCCTGAGCTTCAAACTTTTGGGAAAGGAGTGACGAAAAAATTTCAGGGAATGGCTATTAACTCCTAGGCACTTGATTGTAGGTACATTACCTTTAGGTAGGTTTAGAGCTTTTAGGCTCGGCGCGGCGCGGGTCCACCAGGCGATAGCCAACCTCTGATTGATCACTTCCAGTATCTCTTGTAGGTCACACCAGGGGATGTGTTGAAAGCTTACCCATAGGCCATCTACCAAAAAAGTTGAATTCTGTCGTCTCTGTAGTGAAAGTATATAGACTTCCTTTTGTTTACTACTCCAATGACATACTTGCAAGTTATCCGAGGCCCTCACATTTGCAAACTTTAGCTTTCTGGGTATGACTCAGGATAATGTACTATTAAGACATCAAAGACCGAGTGGCTATTGAGGTCTTTCGCAACCAGAACCCTGGACCTATCTGCGCGTTATTAATCCTAGGCCAGGAACAAGCACGGGACTGTCATTGTATGGCAGGCCAAATTTGGTAATCTCTTGCTCGGCAACATATATCTTGAAGGTTGATCAATCTCAAGTGAGCCATTCAAAGGACCAGATTATTATAATCACATTGGCATTCTGCTCCCTATGCAATCGTGTCTTTGCACAGCAGCTCTGCTGCCATTATACATAACTCCGGGAACTCCTCCAACATGTGTCATGTTCATGGAAACCATGCATGTCTCTCAACCAAACTCATATGAGATTGGCGTTATCCCAGGGTCCATTCTGCATACGGTGAATGAGATATATATATCTACCGGACTTACAGGGCACCTCTGTAGAACAATCGACATATTACAGAGAGCCTTTCATGTTCTCCTGATTACAAAGACAAGACCTCAAGTGCTTCCTCAGAACGTGTACCTATCTGGCTGGCACCTCTAATTTACAGGACAGATCCATACAATGTGCACATGTGTTAAAGCTAAATAACAAGGCCCCTGAGTGGTTCATGGCAACTGAGTCCCTCAATATCCCAGCGCGGGACAAGAGCAGTGAGAGCCTGGAGCCAGGCCAGGGGACCTTGAGAGCTTGGTGGGGGCAATCGCTGCCCACAACAGCTGCCGGAAGCGTTGAGGCAGTTCCGGGATCTTCACGCTATCACTTAGGCTGTTGCCAGAGTGGAGGGGCCCGAGGGGGAACAAATCCACATGCCACATGTTGCCCTTCGATCCCACTAGGTAGGTAGGTACCTACGGGACGGACATTACATTTTGATTCATTGTGCATACGTACGTGGTGTACCATACATTAGCATCGTCCTTTTTCTCTAATTTTAGGGTTTTCCCTTTTTCTCCTTCTTCTTTTTACTTGTCCGTTCGGTCCAGTCAGTCACTCATTCATATATACATACTCTCGGTCTTACCCTTCCTTGTACATAATAGCTGCAGGCCGTCATGTCGCTGCCCTCGCAGAACCTCAACGGCGGGCCGCCACGCTCTCAACCATCCATCCGATCTTTCTTCCAACCCACGCCACCAAAGTACGCTGCCCCTCCATCCGCCGGGCACTCGCCACAGCAGCAACAACAATCACCTCCCCCGCCGCCGCCGCAGGCATCCCAGGGCCAATCGAGTCCGGGCCTCAGTGGTCCTCCGCGTGCTCCTCAGGCTGCGCCACTGCCTCCTCCAGCTGCCCCTCCACTGCCGGTACGGACAATCGAAAATGATAGTGACGAAGCAGAGAGTCCGGTGCCCATGCCCGCGCCGACGCCGACCCACCATCCAAACATTACCCTCTCGCCGATTCTACCCTCGCATATACCGAGCCTTAAGCACCTGACGGCACGACTGCTGCCCGTCCGCTATCCGGATTCGTTCTACGTCCCTCTGGCCGATCCATTGTCCTCGGGCGCCTTCTCCCGCGTGCTGCTCTGGACCGATACCCCGACGCCCAACAACCCGTCGCCCAAGCCGACCCTGATCGGAGGTCTGGTCTGCCGACCCCAGAGCACTTTTCAGCCTCGCCCGAACTCGGCACAAGATATCATACCCGATGCGCTCTATGTTCAAAGCCTGGTCTTGCAGGAGCCGTACCGAGGCCTAGGTCTAGCGGCGCGCATGCTCGAGGAGGTGTGCACACTGGCTGCCCGCAATACGACATTCAAATGTAGCACCGTCTGCGCGCACGTTTGGACAGAGAACGATGAGGGTTGGGAGTGGTACAAGGCAAGAGGTTTCGTCAGGGTGGAACCCGTCATTGAGGGATACTACCGGCAACTACAACCTAGCAATGCTTGGGCGGTGAGGAGGGACATTAGCCCAGGCACCACAGGCGGCCGACCCGGCAGGACATTGGACGCAGTCAAGGCCAATGGCATCGGCACGCACATTGGCCTGGAGAAGGTCTCGACGCCCCCTGTGACCAGTTTCACGAGCTCGACGGCAACGCCGCCACCCCCGCTGACGCCTTCCGGTCCGCCATCTGGTGCGAGGTCGCCCAACCCGAGTGCCACTCGACCGCCTCCCATCTCCGGCACGTCTTACCAAAAGAAAGGTCCCGAGAACGAATGGAACGATTTGCCAGAAGATATGGTCTCGGCAACCCGGACTCCCAGCAACAACCTGTCTGTTCCAGGCAGTGGTAACAACTCGGGCGCCAGCTCTCGTAGCAGCTCGGCCATGGGGCGCAAGAAGAGAGATCGCTCATATCCGGCCGCCGCGTTTGGGAACTAGAAGAGCTACATGTTCGTGCCCGGTGATGGCCGTGTAGCGTGGGATTGGTGCTCTGACGTTGTCTGACCATGTCGTACGATAAAATTCAGACGTTCATGGGATTGTCGGTTTGAAAGGCTCTTTGCGTTCCCAGCTGACTTACATGAATATATCTGGACGAGAACGAAGGGCCAATCACAAACTAAAAGTCAGAGATGAATAAACGATGATGAGAGAAACGAATGGCGAGTAATGGTTCCGGGGTTAGGGGTAAAACAAAGAAATTAATCATGGCCATTGCATAGGAATAGACTCCGTGTTACCGGATAGACGATAGTGTTGAATATGATCACAACCAAAAACCATCAGGAAGACTTAGAGAACTTGTTGTTATTGACACTGATCACGTCATTGAATGCATCGGAGATTTGTCTGTTGTTTGCAAAACTCTTATTGAACATAATTTTTGCACGTGAATCGTGCCATAGAAACTTCGTGTACGTGTGAAAAACACGGAAGTCTTATGGTATTACAAAAAGCAGTAGACTTCCCGTTCTACAAAATCGTAAACCCGCCCGGCCATGCCACGTCAGCAACCGTAAATGAAAAGCAAATGTGTTCCCCCAAAACGCCATCCGATGATTATCCAGGCAAATGTCGTGACCTCATACAGTAAAGCCATGCCTCCACATCGTTATGCAATAATTCATTAAAAGCAACGTCCTCGCTCAAGCACCGACTTTTGTGGGAGATGCAAGCGTGCTCTTCTAGACCACGGTTGCAGAGCTGCCCTTTGTCGGGATGGCGTTGGAAATCTTGTCCTTGGCATCGTTGACCAGGTGGTTTACGGTGCCAGTGACACCCTTGTTCTCCATACCAGCTGCCACAAGAGCAATCAGGGCAGCTCCGACACCACTGCCATCCTTGGCAATGCCAATGCGAATTCTCTTAGCACCCTCAGGGCCGATGCCCTTGATGGCGGAGAGTGCCTCGTAGATCATGTCTCTGAAGTAGGGGTAGTGCTCAACGAGGGAACCGTCGACACCAATGTCAATAGCCTCATCAGTGCCATCCTCGAGCTGACGGCTTTGAAGGACGATGGCGCCAATGGCAACAGCTGACAGTCTAGCAGCGCGACGTCCGACAGCGTATGCAACACTCTTGAATGCTTGTGCGTCCTCCAGAGAAGCAGAGTAAATGTTGAGTGGGGCCTTGTCGAGTTCTTGGCGCAGAGTCGACAGTTCTGGCGTGTTGTCGGCAGCGGCGATGGACATGAGCGAGCTGTCCAGTCCCCATTGGGTCAGGAGACTCGACTTGCCATCAATAAAGGTGGTCGACTTCCAGTCATTGGAGGCAGAGTTCTCGTCGCGGAACAGCGAAGTCTTGGGGTTCTTGAGCATGTCAACAACGACGAGACGCACGATCTCGCCCAGGAACATTCCGGACACTCGCTTCTCAAACATTTGGATTCCAGGGTTGACACTCTTCTGGTCCAGCTCGATATCGTAGGATGTGTTGGGGAGAACGTTGAGTTGGTTGTCGAAAGAGCCCCACTCGGTGTTGACGACCATGTTGCCAGTCGACTTGTCAAACTCGCCCTCCACGCTCTTCTTAATGTTGCTCGTCTTCTCAACGTAGGCTCCGTTGGTGCCGGTGCCAAAAATGGCACCCAGAAGAGTGCTCGTCTTGCCAGGTGATGTGTAGGACCGGGCCATCAGGGTACCGACGGTGTCGTTCACCAGGGCGGCGACCTTGACGGGAAGGTGCAGCTTGTCAATCTCGGCCTGGAGAAGCGCGCAAACATCCTTGCCGACAGTGTCGGGAATGTCGAAACCCTTGGTCCAGCGGATCAGGTTGCCCTTGTTGATGCCGAATTGTTGCACGGGGAAACTGAAGGTGAAACCCAATCGGTAGATCTCCTCGTCCTGGTAGCCATCGGGGCTGCTCACGGTGTTTCGTCGGCGGATGGAAGCGTAGAAGTGTTCCTTGTGGTGCTCCTTCAGGAACAGCTCAATCTGCTTGGCCAGGAAGCCGAACAAGTCTTCCGACTTCTTGGCAAGCATGAGCTCCTTGGGAATGGCGACTTTGCTGTAGGTGAGATTGAAGGTTGTGTCGCCGTTGAGGTGAATGGAGCAGACACGGAAGTTCGTGCCACCCAGGTCGACGGCAAGGTACAGACCCTAAGGAATAGGTCAGAATGTTTGTTTTTAATTGGGCAAGTTTGCAGTATGGGGATAAACATACCTTTTCGGTACCATTGGGCACGCCGGTGACATAGGTTGGGATCTGACTGAGACTCGTTCCGTCCTTCTCCAAGCCCTCGTCTGGGAAATGTGTCAGCAGAGAGCTCAGGTCGAAGTCAAGAGGGCAGGGGACTCACTCATCTGGCGCAGAAACTCCTCGACGCCTTTGTTGACATTGTCGTCGGAGTACTCAAACTGCGCAGTAATGCGCTTCGTCTCCTCGAGAAGAGCCATGGTGCGAACTTTTGAAACAGGAGGAGCAGTTGGGAATGGTTGCGGGCTTTCGCAGACAGCAGGCTCGTAAATGGTAGCAGCAGGAGAAGTAAAAGGAAGCCGCGTAAGAAAAGGGTGTGTAGAAAAGAGACGCGAATATTGAAACTTTGCGTCAGTGAGGAAGAGTTGGGCGATCTTTTTATGTATGGCGGGGTCAGCAACAAAACTCACTCAAGGCTGTGACGACGGTGGGTGGATGCGGGGGGATATTTAATAAAGTGGAGGACAAGGTATCGGAGAATGGAGGGAGGGAATGTGGGAGTGTGGGCAGAAAGGATGCGAAAGTAAAGCCAGAAAATAACGCGCCTCTCCACAGGGTAGAACGATCCGAAAGGAAATCAACTTACCAAGACCAGGGCAAGGAAGGTCAAGGAAACGAGGTGGATGAGGTTTGGCAAGGCGTGTACAACGACCTTGTCGCCTTGTCGGCCCTTTTTCTCGAGTCCAGCAATATTCATGGGGTCGTCGGCCGGGGCGGACTCATTCTCCATGAATGCAGCTGGACTACGAGAATGGCTGCGCCAAGCGGCGCCTTTGAAATACTGTGACAACAGTTTGGCGGGTTGACCAGGAACTCTGCTGAAAAAAAAAGCCAAAATCCTTCTCCGATGCGCCTACACACAGTTGACCAGGAGACAGCTCAACTCTATCCGTATGTAGGTTTTCCACTACTTTGCGCCGTGGCCCAATTGGGCAGCAAAAGACTGCAAAAAAAGAGGCCGTGAGCAGAGCAAGACCTCGGGAGCTATCGTAATGACGAACGGGGTCCAGAGTCGACGATGTCGCTGAGACGGGCCGTCTCTACGTCGCAGATTCAACCAGTGCTCACGCCTAGACGATGCGATGGAGTTACGATGAGGTCATGGGCCCACTCCTGCAGGTAGAGCTGAGTAAAAAGTTGGCGCATGCAAAGCTGGCCAAAGGGTTCTAGGTTGTTAAAAAACACATGCAGGACTCGTTCCGCCTGGGCAAGAAACGCAATCGTCAGCGACCTCGTCTCGAACCCGAAGAGCGAATGTATGTATCCAAAGCTGCTAATGTCGATTGCTGAGTGATGTCGCCCCAAAAAGGGTGGTGTTATATCAAAACGGACCAGTAAACGCAGTTCCTGGCATGAACCCTCGAGAGTTCAGATGTGCGCAGGGACCAGTCAAACGTAGAACAGTGAGATGGTGCAAGAACTGCTGTTGTACCGCGACTACCGAGCCAATTACTCTGGTTCGACGGCTTCAGGATTCACGGGGTGGCCCGGGTTAAGCGATGAGTGGCTGTGGATCCTTTTTTTTCCTCTTCCGTGGAACAAAACGCGTGATGTGGTACGCGGAACACGGGCGTAAGCAAGAGCAGCAGCCGGAAGCGAAGGAAAGTAGCAAGTAAGTCGGTAAGTAAGTAGGTATTTGAATTATTAGTATACTGAAGACCAAGCGCAACGTGGAAAGCTCGATCGGATGCTGGTGCAATACGAGGGCAAATTGATACCGATGATGAGATAAGAAGGGTGAGATCGAGATGCGATTTGGCAATCTGGATCTGGTTCTAGGCCCAAAGTCGCGAAGAACAGGGGAAAGTCTGGATTTGTGCTCTGGTCTGATCTCGAGTCAAGTCAGAGGAGAAAATGTTCGAGGGGCTACAGCTTCTGATAATAAATGGGCAAGAGCGAACCAGCAAGCCAGCGAGCCAGCAAAGCGGGTGGACGTCTCAACTCGTGGGGAGGGACCCGGCAAAGCACAAACCAGGGTCGGTGGCGGCGGCTGGGGGGGCGGAATATTGTCTGCAGATGACAGTACGTATGCGAAGAGAGTCGGCGATAGTAAAAGAGATGGAACAGGTGCAATTAAGTTTCTTGATTATCCCAATTGGGTGGGTGGAAAACGCGGCGATACGGTGCAGACAGTCCAGGGATGGCTTCTTACAATAATTATTAAAACATGAAAGGAGAAACAATGAGCTCGGGCGTTAAAACTCCTGTTTCAGCATTACGATATCGAGGGGAACTGTGATGAGGGGAGGAGATGGACGACAGCACAGTGAGAGGAAAGGAAAGCAAAGCACTTGACCCCCATCTATCGTGCCTCACCAAAAAGGAAACATCGGTGTGCGGTGTGACCCAGTGAGCCGCCAACAGAATCCTGCGATAGGGGATATGGGCTCCATTGCCGATTAGCAACTTGCGAGATTCGGGCAAGGTCCGTCCTGCCAGTCATGCAAGATATGAAAGAGCCCCATCGCCATTAATACACACGAACATGGATGCAACATAGAGTTGCAGAAAACGGGAGATTGGCACAAGATACTATGTATGCAAAGCACCGAGAGCTTCTGCCAATCATTGGCGATATATTCTTATTGGCGAACAACTTATTACAGGTTCTAATTACAGGCATCACAATTGGGGTTCGTTTCCCCTACTCGATCGTTCGTTTAACCTCACTCTGTTCACCCAGGAAATCGGGATTGGAATTGGTTGGTCAGGTTCTCTTTGTAGGTACGTATTTGATCTGGTATCCAATGGCTGGCTGGTAGCACTTTGCATTTGCCATGTGTCAAAATGCATTCGGCAAACCTTGGCCAAATGCGGATTGAAAATCTGGAGGCTGGCTGGCGCGCTCCAATGAGATTTGGCACTGTCAACCCCGCAAAATAAAGCCATAAGCCAACCCCCAAACAACGCCATGGTCAGCGAGAGCTGCCGATTGGAGAGGCACGCGACAGTCATTTCCGATGGTGTATCAGCTTTGGGATCATGACTATGCAAAGTTCGCTTGCCTCATAGCGAGTAGAGATCTGTTCTTTGAACGGAATCTGTTTCGGAGCAGGAGCAGAAATTACTATCATGGACCCCTCACGTGCTCGTGGCGCCAGGAAGTCAATGAACTTGACTACCAGGTATACTCCTAGAGTCAATTGCGCGCCTTTAATTACATGCATGTCTCCGATCACTTTTGCGTTTAGGTTTCAACTAGATCAACATAAGCTTGTATTATTTCCAGGCACAAAAAAAAAGGATTACCCGCCATCCCAGGTTGTGTCAACAACGTGGCTAATCATTTTGTACAGCGTCACAAACAAAGCAGACGAACTTTACACTTGCCGCGGTCATTAATGCCACGCTCTCCTCTCTCCCAAGATCTCCTTTACTGGCTAGGAGCTATCCTGCCTTTGCTCCATAAACACAACCACGAGCGTGCTAATTTTAGCCTATCTATACACATTCGAAATACTACATAAATCGTCCGCTTGCGAAACGGAACTTTACAATGGCCCTGCAGTCCAGTTTTGAGTCAAATTCCTGACCAGGCCAATCAGTAACTTTTGCCATTGAACTGTCTCCGTGCGGCCAAGAAGGCCACGAGGAGGAGTGCGGAACACACGAGGAAAACATGATTGCGATGTGCGTCACCTATGTCCAACGTTAGTCGAGTGCCAGCCTAGACAAGACGGTAGCTCAAGGGTGATACCATACCTTCCTCGTCGAGACTGTGCGCGACGACGACAAAGACATTCAGAGGGAACCTCAGTATGCTGTAGACACGCCCGCGGACGCCGTCTTCAATCAGCTCGCTCTTGAGCGAGGCCATGCTGGGGAAGTACGCGCCCACACAGCCCTCGAGCAAGCACAGGGCCCAGAAGAGGAGATGCTCATTTTGCACCACGGCCGAGAACGACAGGCAGCAGCTGACGAGCAATGTGACGGCCATGAGCATGCTCGACATGGTCTGCGCGTCGTTGGCGGGACTGCGCAGAGTGAAGATTGCGGACCCGGCCATCATGGCACACATGAAGCTGGAAAAGATGAGGCCAAAGGGCAGGTCCTCATCGGACCCTGATTGCACCCGAGCACTTTTAAGAGCAGCAGACCAGAAGAAGATGAACAGGTACATGGTGCCTTCAAAGAAGCACGATGTAATGCTAAGCGACAAGATCTTTGCATCCCGAACAATGGCCAGAACACCACTCTTGAGGTCGGCGAGGGAGGTTTGCTCTGCCGTCTGTGCGCCATAATTCTCTTTCTGCAAGTTCATGTCAGCTTTACGATTGCTTTTGGGTCTCTGATGAAAGCCTAGCCCATACCCAAATCATGGTGATGAAATATGCTGATGCAACACAGCAAAATGCAGCCGCCAGGAAAGGCCAAGTCCTTGTGCCAGAAAACTGAACCAGGACATCGCCTACAATGCCCGACATGATGGCGACTATGCAGCTGATTGTGGTCATGTTGCCAAAGACCATGCTGAGGTCCAGGCCGGAGCCCTCCAGACCCTTGGTATGGTACTCGGAGATCATCCAGGCCTCGAAGACGCTGAAGAGCAAAGTCGTACATACTCCACCACACAGCCGACCCAGGAATAAGATGAGCATGTCATCGCTCAACATGGAGAGGCAGGTGGCAATGTACAGCCCACAGTACAGCAGACATGCTCGCTTCCGGCCGAACCTGTCGGCTAGTCCTCCTGCAAAAGAGGCGCTGATTCCTCCTGAGACGAACCCCGCGGCGTAGAGTGCTGCGACCGTTCGTTCTGGGATGTTTTTCTCGTACTTGTAAATCGCATAGATGTGAGGGCCCTAGATCACATGTAAGTATAAGATGAGGAGGAGCAACTGGGCAAGGAATGGGAGCCGAGTCACCTGAAGCCAATCCGCCGCAACCGCAAGCGCATACGGGAGAAAGTAGTTGATCTGGAACCTGCGCGCTGTTCCTGAGAGCTCTTCTTTCTCAGCATGCTCGACACTGGTAGGGTCCACCAGAGTAAAGTCTGGTGCCGTCTTTTTGCCCTTTTGATACTGACGGTACAGTAGATAGGCGTTGGTGGAGGCGAAGACCGCGAGGTTGATATGATAGAAGTCCATTTTCGTCAGTCTTTTGGGGGGGAACAAAATGGCGTAAGTATTCTCTCTCTCTTACTTTGCTTCGAGCGGTGGCAGCAGGGTCCGTTATCAAATGGAAAGGGGGTTTTGCATCTCCCCTTTCTAGAGGATCACGTTTTCCGAATTGAATTGAGAATTTAATTGCTTGCATGATGGCTGTGATCGTGGCTACTCCTAGGTCCGCGTCAATTCCTTCCTTGCTCGACTCATGTCTCAGCAGACGTTCCACCTCCTGAGCACCGCACAGGTCTCAACAGCGTAATGAGACTGAAACATTATCAAGCCAGCTTTTATGCTCTGGACTTTCATAGCTGGCCATCAAACTGTAAACTCCCAATGAGAATCAAGTGATAGAATATTGTGCAACGATTACAGGCGAGACTTGTAGCCCTGGTTTGGCGTGTCATTCTCGCCACGAGCAACTCGAAATCAATATATTGGCAGTTTCAGATATGGCCACATCGTAAAAGTCTAAAGAGAATTAAGGGACTCTAGGGAGACGAACTATCTTGGTACTTCACTCGTGACATATCTTCCTTCTCCGGATCATGTCGAGCAGTGTCTGTCAGTCTTTCTTTAACCTGTTCTCCGCATTCTCGAACGAATTGGCTCAAGTTCAAAGAAACTAGAGAAGCCTCATATTCAAAAATATTCTATCCAAGATGGCAGTGACACGCACACACTATGTGCTATTTGGCACAGCACTTCTCTTGCTCCTCTTTGGTTTGGCACATCAGCACAATCAGGTGAGGGACAGCTTTCACAATGCCTGGAATCGTCCCTCATCATCGGCGGCAGTGCCAGAAATTTCAGAGTCCTCCTTTTCAAATACAATTCCCCCTCCAATCCCAGTGCCAGAGAAACAGCCTGTTGCGGCAAGCTCAAAAGGGTGAGGGCCATCATAATTTCTTTATCTCGCCAAATATACAAGCAACAGCTGCTGATGAATAGCATCAAGGGCGGCCAGCACAAGCGACGAAAAACTCCCAACTTTCCACGAGATTGCCTTGAAGTATGGCACTGACAAGGTCACTGACCATCAATACTGGTTCATGTACGACAAGCACTTTTCCAGCTATTCGCCACCAGAAACTCAAGATGCTGGAAATTGGTTTGGGGTGTGATATGGTAAGTGGTTGCTCCAACATTTGAACTTATCAGCCTGTCCATGATCTCTGACCTTTATCAATCTGAGTAGAGCTATGGACCTGGAAAGTCATACTACACATGGCTTGAGTACTTTCCCAACATAGAACTTTACTACATGGTCAGTATTTTCACATCTAGAAATTATGTACTCTCTCGACCACCTAGGAGCTTGGTCCATCCCCCACATTCCATGCCCTTCTCTTTTCCGGAAAACTGACGGAGTCATTTCAATTCTAGGAATACGACGCCGAGTGCGCCGCCAAATGGTCCGGCAAGACCGCAGGAGCTACCATCTTCGCCGGCGACCAAGCCGACCCCGTGTTCCTACAAAAGTTCATCGCCGAGTCGGGCGGCAACTTTGACATCATCATCGACGACGGCGGGCACACGATGCACCAGCAGCAGACGTCACTGGAGGCCCTGTGGTCCATCGTCAAGCCGGGAGGGCTCTACTTTATCGAGGACCTCCAGACTTCTTTCTGGACCCCCTACGGCGGCGACCCGACCGGCGGCAAAGATCCCAACGTCCCTACCATGGCCAAGTACATCCACGAGCTCGTCGACGACAAGCTCACCCCCGACGGCTCGCGGCACCCCATGTCCATGGAGATGCGCAGCATTGAGTGCCAGCGCGAGGTTTGCCTCTTCACCAAGAAGGAGGCAGGTACATTGTAGGGGATCTGATGGGTTATGTGTTTTTATCCTTTGTGTATTATTAACAACAGTTTTTTCATATTCTCGGGTTTACTCAATGGTGTACGGGCTTTTTTGCGATTGCCGGGTTGTATAATTGAACGACAACTTCATGGAGGCATAGGATACCATTTCACTAAGAGTTTCACAAAAGAATCATATATTTTCATACAGTGCGGTCCTCAATTATTGTGTCAGTGAATTTGTGTCATTTGCTCTTTTACATCGATGGCCAATATCCCTCGTTCGGCGGCCTGATCTGATCAACGACCTCATCTCACTTTTTTTTCGTAGTCAGGGGTAAAAGGGTGAGCTCATACGACGTTCGATAAGGCGCCCTTCTCAGCTGAGTACTGTTGTCTCACATCAGAACGCCCATCCGTCTGGCAAGGGCTATCTACGTGCCACAACTCAGTCCGATCCCCCTTTTCTGTCTCTCCACGGTGGTAAATGGGGGCAGGCAATCGATAATCGATGACTCAATCTGCTCTGTTGATGCGCTGAACCTGCCTGTGATATTTGGCTCGTCATAATCGATGTGACGCCATCATTCCAGCGTTTGCTGCTTGACCGAGCCTCCTCATTGGATACGGCAACAGTAGCAAAATACGAGAGAGTAAGCACGTAAAGCGGACGCACACACTTTCGGCGCAGCACACATGACTTGCATTCGGAGTAGATAAATTTATTGGAGGAGGGAGACGAGACGAACCACGACTAATAAGCGAAGTGCCGCGGCGGGCGCAGGAAAAATATTAGTACATAGTAGATGAATTGTTCAGTTCGAGTGCACCCGGTACCGAAGGATTCGGGCCTGGTGGTATTGCTGCGACGCTGTGGGTTGCAGCGATACTCACTGTGAGAAAAAGAAGACAGCCAGTCCCACGTGGTTCTTGGGGGCAAATGGAGAGTGCCACCGGCCCCCAAATACGACATACGCCTCAACACCCGTCCACTGGGGAGAGATCTAGATTCCCATGGAACCGCTCAAAAACCGGTAACCGTTATGATCCTTCAGAGCTCGTCAAATCGTCCGCCGCGTAGTGCCAAAGAGAAGACGAATGGTAAAACAAAAATTGGATCCCTCCGTCCAAACGGAATGCTGGGGTTCCGGCGGCGGTGCCAGACTATCCGGCCGCCACCGGTCGGCTGGCTTACTTACACACACCAGACACATACTACGTACATACGATGGGCCCTGGGGGACATGATGGAAAGCTCGCAGACAATGCAAATTTCGACAAGAGGGTGAATGATCAGCGCGCTTCGCTGTCCCATTGACGCAGCAGAATTTTTTTTGATTGATTGCTGACGTGAGAAGCTTGGTTTCTGGAGTGCAGCTCTGCTCACTTTCCGACCAACCAGGGACGGGTCCGGTCACTCACTTCTTACCTTGCGAATACACAAGGCGGAGGTCTCCCTGTGTGACGGCGGTCTGCCATATGGTCTTCCTGGGCCGGCAATTGAAAACGACTGATGAGATCTGCAGCCCAGCAGTACTACTTGGGTAAGGTGATCTGATATTCTATACATAAGAAATGAAGAAGAAAAAAAGAGGATAACCCCAAGTGCGGCTGAGGGGATCGAGGAATTCATGTCTCGATGGTCTCTGGCAGCGGCAAGTTTCCAATTTCGGCTCAGTGAGCAGGGTTCCCCCTGGACAGTGGAGGGAATGTCGGGCCTGTGGCTGGTCAACCAAGCGCCAAGCGCCGGCATGGAGGGGAAGGGAGGCTCAGCGAGGGAAAATAGAACTCAGCCCTCCTTCGTTGGGCACCCTGCGTGCCGTCTTTATGGAGAAAGGACCCTTGGAAAAAATAGTCAATGACGGGAATAGCTTCTTTAGTAGAGAAGGGGGAATTAATCCAATCCAGACATGATGCTAACGTCAGTAGTGATGCAAGTATATCACATACTCTGCCAAAACCTCGAGATAGCATCCCTTTGCATATGGTAGTAAGTAGTAAGCGTGACCTTTGCCTCTGTTCGGGCAGCAATACAACAAAGACCCTGTCCATTATGCTGTCTGTAGCGACCCGAAACCGCCTTCTTACGCTCAAAGGACGTCGTCTATTGATTGGATTAATACGCGAGGTCCTTTGTCCTGCATACTCGAAAAATGGGGTTCGAGTTCTAGACGGGCACTGCTCCATAATAAGATTTGCAACTTTGTGATTAGAGTGGTCCTTTTAGGCGTGCGCGCCGCCGTTTTCATGGGATTCTAAGGTAAATTGTAGTGAGGTGCCACCCTGCCCCGCCAACAACGGCCCGTGTCGGGGAGGAGTTCAGAGCTGGTCGAGCTGGTCGAAAAGGTAAAATGTCACATACCTAAGAACTTGAGATGCGAAAGCGAAATCGAAGGCCGCACTGATTTCCGAACAAGAGTTTGATTGTCATTGCTAACAATGGGCACAACTTGATCCCAACGTCACACACTTGTTTGAATTATACCAGTGAATGACGAAACCAGTGCTTCAATCGCCGATCAATTATCAGTGATGGTGGCACAGTCTGGAAAAGCACAGGTCAGGGTCGCTGGTGCGGGCTAGGAACTCACCATGAGGGATTCGGGATCCGTTGGAGTGGCGTCGGGTCGAATCCTTCGAGGGGACGCATATTGGTTGGCTGCCACTTGCTAAACGAAGGAAGACCCGCCAGACTTTCCCATTGTGACAACGAAATTGTCGGTCCCTCGACTGCAGTCAGTGTAGGACCCCAGGTAGCTTGATAGGTACAGAAACTATTATGCTTGATTCTACGTTCGCGAGTCCTAGTACGCGATAATTTAGCTTTTCGCCTAGATTGGTCGCCGTTTCCTCTTCTAACCTACAGCAGTTGCTGTATCTGCACGTGCAACTCCATCGCTCTGCGTCCTTGGCTCTAGAAGCTCAACGCTTCACATGTGCTTTTTGAGCTTACTGTGTATGTATGCAGTGAAGTGAGGACTTCAAAGCAATGCGGATCAAAAAGTTCTCTCTGTTTCCAGTATATGGCGATATATCATAATTGAATAGTAGTTCGAATAGGCACTTTTCGACCCAGCCTCACATTTGTTTCGTGAGGACCGAAGCATTGGTACCAAGTATACGACCCGGTCCCATGGGGAGCCAGCGGCCGCACTGCCGCTTGATTCCCTAGCTTGTCCCTCAACGTGCGACTTGACAAAGACGGTCAACCGTTGAGTCTTTGTTGTGGACGTTAGGAAAAGGCAAGAGAACAGATCGAAGAAGGGGAGGTAAAATTGTTCGAAATCAAAATCATTGCTGCAGGGTTCTCCTGAGGATGCATATTGTGAATTGAGATCCCCATAATGCTGACAGTCAACCACTATATCGGACTCGGATGATGATCATCTTTTTTTTTTTTTTTTTCTGACATGGAACATCAGGGACTATCAAGACCCACGTATCCTGCACACTGGGAAAGCGACGTGGTGACCAGCTCTATGGGCATATTCGCTGCATGGCCAAGTATCGTTGCAACTAATCAAAGCGGATAACACTCACTACGTGTGCATGTATTGGAGCTCTTCAATGAATTCTTGCCTATTCGACCTATAGCCTTGGGGGTTGTTGGAAGCGGCACTATTGCTTTTTCTTTTCTCTTGTTCTCAGCTTACTTGCCATGGTGTCCGAGTAGCAGGCATCTCGTTTCTGCACCAACGGCAGTGAATTCATTGTCTTGTCCAGGAGCCTTTGAGAAGCTTGTGTTCACCGTCATCCAAAAACGAGTCTCATTGACTTTCTTACCTCCAGGTGCATCGGGCTTTCCGGTCTGAAACCACCAAGTTCTGCAAGCCATAGCTTATTCTCCTCTTCGCTTGGGGAAAAAGATAGCTTCACCGCCGACATCGTCTTATTGAGACCCAAAACTGCACCCCTCCCGATCACGGTCCCACGACCCGACCAGGGATACTTTCACTAGCCTAGGACTTTTCGTCCAGGTCTCCGCAGGACCTTCAGCCTTACAAGTCCTACCTACCAAACCTACCCATTCATGCCTACCAAATTTACCTAGTAGTTGCCTGTCTCTGTCTCTCATCAAAGGGCACGGAATCAGTTCCCCAGCAAGAAAAAAAAAAGACCATACACTGGCAAATCCGCTTCTTTTTTAGCGCCGTCAGCTCATTCAGCCACGGGGCAGGCAATCAAAGGGTACAGCTTGGCTTGGGTGGAGCGGTAGAGGCCATCTCCAGATGCTATTTTCTTACAGCCCCGTCCGCCGCGTCTAAACTCATTGCCCACCTCGCAAGCCAAGCAAGCACAGAGAGACCAAGGCTCAACCATCTATCTCCTTCCTTGCCGCCACGGATACGCTGTTGCAACCGCGCTGCGCCGGACCCCTCTTACTACCTGACCTGACCTTGCTTGCCCTCTACATACCATACCACCTCTCACTCACTACTACGATTCCGAACGGATACACGCGCACACTCACACACACACACTCTGGTCTCTCTGCCGCTGCAACTGCAACTGCACTGCACTGCTTTCTACTGCATGCACTGCATGTCCCATGTTTGCTGTGCATCGCCAGCTGCTGCGCCCGGTACCTAGGTAATCTACTGCTGCTGCTCGACATCCCGAACTGGTCTGGTGTCTGCCCTCTCCCGATTGAGAGTTTGTTCCGCCCACCCAGCCTGAACCTGAACGAGCGAGCCGGTTTCCCCCCAAGCCAATCTACATCTCTCTCAGTGTGTGTCTGGCGTCTGGTGTCTGACAAGGGAGCGATCACCGCAGCAATAGCACACTCTCTGCGACCCCTCGTTCCTCTCCGGTCCCTCGCTCGCCTTTTTTTGTCAGCCGCCTGCTTTTATTTTTTACTGTACCTTTGGGCGTCGTAAGGCAAGGTAGCATTGAATCTGTCTGTCTGGTACTCAGTCCCCCCCAAAATCCCAATCCCACACCACTGCTCTCAAGGACTGCAAAAGTCCTTTTTCCCATTTCCTTATCCCCCCCTTCCCTTTTATTTCTTTTCCTTTTCTCCCCTTCTTCCCTTTCCAGTAAACCCGCCCACATGAGTTCTGTGAATTCAAGGTTCAAGAACTTCGGGTTTGGTAAACGGAAGTCCACCGCCAGCATCCCCTCGACAGACATTCCCCAGGCAGCCTCAACCCCACCACCGCAAGCGACAGGCCAAGGTCCCCCTCAAATACCGCAGCAGTTCGCCCGTCCTGGGCCTGCCCCCTCCGTCGCTTCTTCTTCTTCGCAACAGTCCCTCCCGACGATGAACCATCCTGGAGCCGGACCTCGCCCGCCGAGCTATACTGCCAACTACCCTCAAGGTCCCGCTCCCTCCGCCATCCAGCGCATGAGCCCTCAGGCTCCCCAAGGCCCAGCTCGCACTCCTCCTTCGCAAATGGTCGGCGGCCCTCCTCCGATCAACACTGGTGCTCCTCTCGCCGGATATCCTCCCCAAATGCAGATGCCAGGTGGTGGTCCTCCGCCCGGTATACAGGGCGGCCCTCCAGGTTACGCTGGTGCTACCGGCTACCCCCCACCTGCCCCTCCTCAAAACCCAGGCAACGCCATGCAGCAATTCGGCCGACCAGCTGCGGAGGTTGAGGGACACAGCAGAAGCAAGGCGCAATTGATTGTGGGAATTGATTTCGTGAGTAAAAACACATTGCTTATTACATGCGATCTCTTATACTAATCAAATACCCGCCTACAGGGAACCACATTCTCGGGTGTCGCATTCGCATTCGCTACCAACAACGAAGCCAAGGAAGATATTATCACCGAATGGCCTGGAGCAGGTTCATATACCAAGCAAAAGGTAATTCAAAAAATTGCCCATAAATAGACTTCTTACAGTCTTGGATAAAGAGCTAACATTTGCTGTACAGATTCCTACAGTGCTATATTACGACCAGTATCAAAAGGTGGTAGGATGGGGACCAGATATCGCCGATGCGCTGGCCCCGACTGGTTACCCCAAGCCGGGCGTGCAAAAGGTTGAGTGGTTCAAGCTGCAGCTCATGTTGTCTGGCAACACTTATATCGACCCCATCAACCTGCCGCCTCTGCCTCCAGGAAAGTCGGAGATCGATGTAGCAGCCGACTACCTTTTCAAGCTCAGACAAGCCATGCGGGCTGCACTGCAAAAGACTCTCGGCGAGGTCTTCAACAGAGAAGAGAGGAACATCCGGTACTATTTGACCGTTCCAGCCATCTGGAACGATGCCGGAAAGGCTGCCACCAGAGCTGCAGCTATCCAGGCTGGATTCCTCCGCGACGAGAACGACAACAGACTAACTCTAGTGTCGGAACCCGAGGCTGCTGCGCTGTTCTGCTCCAAGACTGGCCTGCTCAACCTCAAGGTTCATGACGCTGTGTTGATCGTCGATTGTGGTGGCGGTACCGTTGATTTGATTGCTTACGAAGTCGAAGACGAGAATCCGTTCACTGTGGCGGAATGTACGGCTGGTTCTGGAGACTCTTGTGGTTCGACAGCTCTGAACCGGAACTTCAGCAACATTCTACGAACTAAAATTAGAAAGATGAAGCTGCCTGACGGATCGAGGACAGCCGGCCGTGTCTACGCCAAGTGCATCATGGACTTTGAGAACCGTATCAAGGCTGATTTCCGCAACAACGGCCAAAAATGGGCCGTCGATGTCGGTATTGAGGCTGAGTTCCCAGAGGCTGGAATTGAGGAGGGTTACATGACATTCACGAACGAGGAAATCCTCCAGTGCTTTGAGCCCGTTGTCAACCGTATTCTGGAGCTTGTTCGAAACCAAATCATTGCCATCCAGGCTCAGAACAGGGCTTTGCAAAACATTCTGGTCGTCGGTGGTTTCGGTGCATCCGAGTACTTGTTCCAGCAGATCAAGCTGCACGTGCCACCCCAGTTCCAGTCCAAGGTCGTCCGGCCTATGGACTCGGTCGCTGCCATTGTTAAGGGTGCAGTCACCGCTGGTATCACTGAGCGTGTCATCACTCACCGTGTAGCACGACGACACTACCTTATGGCAACCCTTCAGCCATTCAAGGAGGGCTACCACCCCGAAGCTTACAGAGTGCCCTCGCTTGACGGCAAGGACCGATGCAAGTTCACAAGGCAAATATTTGTGCAAAAGGGTCAAAAGGTCAAGATTGGAGAGCCTGTCAAGGTCAGCTTTTTCAGACAGGTCGCTCCTGGTGCGACCCTTATGTACGAGGATATTCTGTATGCCTGCGATGACGACGTGTGCCCTGAATACACAAAGGATCCTCGTAAGTCCACTCTGCCGATATCCATTATTCGTCTTACTAATCTATTCCACAGGCATAAAAGAGGTTGTCACCTTGACATCAGATTTGTCGCGCAAGAACTTGGAAAAGGACTTTGAGCGTATGGACACGCCTCAGGGTACATTCTACAGAGTCTACTTTGATATTTACCTGACGCTTGACGGGTCCGAGTTCAGTGCTGAACTGGTGTGCCAAGGAGAGGTCATGGGTCGTTGCAGGGCTCGGTTCAGATAAAGCCTGATACCCAGCAAGTTATAGAATCAGCCATGATTTTGTTTAATTCTTCTTCTGTTTTCTTCAGTTACCCTATGATACCTCCAAAAGAGACCGCTATAGGCGAGTTGCGTTTTGGACTATACAGCTCACAAGCAGAGCAAGAGCATTTGGGGCCTTTTCACTGTCATCAAAGGAGTCATGAGAAATACGGAGCCCAGGAAATACAGGAATGAATAATACTCAGGAGAGCAAAGGCATGTGTGTCAAAGGAAGACATGTATGACCTGATTGTTCTAATTTGGATGAACATTTCTAGATGATTATCATCATTGTTCTTGTGAACGTGCATGTATGGCGACACTCCTTGATTAAAGATTATCGATCCACATCATTGATTACGTTTGATCACCTTGATTTACACTCTGATATTCACATAATCCTGTGAGTGTGCTTTGGTAGATTACCCAGTGAACGACATCGAGGACGTGGTACGTAACATGTTTCTCCTTGGCATAATCCTCTCGTCGCAGCCTGAACCTGTCGGGCTGACGTTATGTAAGTGCAAAGTCAGGTGGGCTTTTGCCTCTTTCTAGGCCTGTCTACCTACATAGTTGCTATGTGGGAACCAAGTCCATAACTTGCATGCAAAAGTGTCAAGCTATGCCGTGAGACTTTAAATCGCCTACTCTTCTGGAAGCGATGGATGAAGAAACAAGATTGACGAATATGTCCTGCTTTAGAACTGGCTGTTTCTGAAGAACAAGGTAGATGGGAAGCAGGTTGTGGTGGTGGAGGAGGACTGGAAGGAGGTGTGCATCACTCATTTGCGGTATTCCCCCATCTGATCCGCCTAGAGGAAATGCCTTGTTCCATTGGGGGAGTGAGTAGGTTGATATTATCTGTATCGTCCAGTAGAATTTGTGCTGATGCATGCATTATGAGGGGTTCTTGTGAGGCGCAGCCTCCATTTGCATGTTGGTCGGTGTGCTTTGGTATATTATTGGTGAAAACAGCTGTAATGATATGCGGCCGTGCATTCCGTGCTCTGCTTTGACTGAAGCCTTGTCAGCCTGATGAGAACTGATTGTGGCAGTACCGAAAGACGATCAAGTTATTTTCTCTGTCACGCCTCTCAACTCTCGTTTTTGCTCAAACGTCTTCTAGAGGACCCGAGAATATCGTTTCTTTCCACTTCAAGCTTCAAGTGGAAACTCAGTCCAGGATCCTGCCATGGCGGAGGCCGTCGGGTTAGTGACTGGACTGGCATCCCTGGCCATCTCTATCACTGAGGGCGTCGCGAAACTGCGTGATCTCTACAAGGAGTCCAAGACAAACTCTCAGGAAGTAGAGTCGCTCATGAGAAACCTAGAATTCTTGACACTCTCTGTCAAGGGACTTGAAGGGCTGTCTACTCTAGACGACCAGAATCTTTCCGTCCTCATCGACCACTGCCGAAAGGATGTTCAGGACGTCGCTTCCTCACTCCAAGAAATGACAGATACACTGGATGCTAGCGAGAAGAAACCTCGCAAGGCACTCTCCCGTATGAAATGGCTCAGTAGCAACAAGAAGTCCCTAGAGAAGCTCAAGGGCCTCACGGAAGCTGCCAGATCGAAGATAGGACTGTAAGTAATAACTACTGCTGGACTGCTGCGGCCAAGCTAATCAAAGTCGGACAGCGTATTCCTTTATGGTCACCCTATGAGTACTCCAGCACCTCCTGTCATGCTCCCACACACTACTACGCAACAAGTCATCACCACTGAGAAAGATCAAGGGCAGTCTGAGCAGGTAGATACTCCAGAAATGATCGCACAGCAGACTGCTATATCAGAAACTCGTGTTGTTCGGCCTCACCGGCCTCGCCAACGGCGGGTAGATTGCACTCGTCGAGCTTGCTGGTGCACTTGTCACATCAAGGCCCAGATGACTAGTCGATTCTGGAAATTTGAATACACGCCCTTGTCTTTCATTCTCAACGGATGTTCCAATCCCAACTGTACTGCTAGCGAATACGTATCAGAGGTTCGCATAGCACTCACACAGCTTGGTTGGCATCGAGCCGTCACCTTTGGCTGGAGACTCAACTTTGCCGCTGGGGCGTACTCCATCAGACCGTCGCTCGAGATCAAGGAAGAGGTGGTGAGGTACACATCGCGTGGATTTGAACTACTCTTGAGATTGAATAAAGGGTTGTCCGATTGGCGAGAAGTTGTGCAGGAGTTTCGAGAAATGTTCCAGAAGGACAACCGTATAATAAGGCATGTCAATCCTGAAGGTCGTGGTTATATTGGGGTAAATACAGTCCCTTTCCCTTCGATGATGCAAAATTGACAAGATTTAGGAGCTGTTATGGTGGTCGTCTTCCTTCGTAGATTGGGGGTCCGTCTTGAACGTTCTGGAGGTGTTCATGTCAGAATTTAAAATGACAGTCGGTCTTGATGATATCAAGTAAGTCTGATACGATCGGTTGGCTGCGAGGTGTGAATAGCAGTCCAGCGTTTGGATAGCGCCAACCACTTCGGCACCATACGTTTGTATGCCTCACAAAGGCGATCCGTGGCTGACCCAGGAAGCAGTTTCCTCTATCGCATGGCCCATATGATTGGAGAGGGACCCCATCTTTCGATATTCGAGGAACTCCTAGCCCTTCACTTTGACCCTTGCAATTTGCCAACTCCGGCAGCCGAGAAGTGGCCGGAGCCTTGCAACCCGGATTGGCAGTCCGAACATCTCACAAGGGATCCATTCTTCCTCGAACTCCTAGCAATGATGGTCTCAGTCGACCCAGGTAAGCTTTCCCTCCATTGCCTCTGACATTATTGCGGTTTTTTTTATCCTGAGACCATGTAGACTTCGGAGGTACATCTCCGCTACAGCACGAGATACTATGCGGCTCAGCAGATTCAGTTGCAGAACTCCTAGATCGCGGCACTTGCAATGACGAGAGTAACTTTCTTGGCCAGAAAGCTCTGCACCTCGCTGTGTTCAATCCAGAGTGTGCTCATGTTCTGATATCAGAGGGATACTCCATAAATGTCACTGACAAAAATGGTACGACACCTTTGATGTACGCCTGTGCAATGGGAAAAGTCAATCTTGCCAAGTTATTGATATCAAACGGAGCAAAGTTGGGAGCAACCGACAAATTACGAGATCGGGATTCCCTTGATTACGCCCTAGCACGCGGCCATTACAGACTTGCCATCGATCTTGCACTTTTCTACCAAGAAAACTTCCCAGAAGATGCTGAGCTCATTGGAACATACTTCGCACGCACAATAGCTCTTTCCATGTGTCCTACCGGAAGCACTTATGGTTGGGACGATAATTTCTGCTTTGAAGACTTATTGCTTTTGACCAGCAAACTGGACTTCACCTTCTCCGATTCGCACGAGGAGATCGAAGACAACAATATCATGCACTATTCCGTGGGCCTAACCAATGCCAAGGCTCTCATCGCGCATGGATTTACCGGGCTGGACCAAAAGAATAGTGATGGTGTTACGCCCATCATGGAATGTATACCGAATTATCCTGAAACCATGGACATATTGATTGAGCACGGCGTCGATGTCAGTGCACAAGATCTTACCGGACGCGCTCCGATGCACTACGCTGTCAATAAGTGGCGGTCTTCAAACACGTACTCGACTCATGATACCTCTATGCACCAAAATAGATGCATCGAAAGTCTCCTACGAGCTGGGGCGAGCCCCGAAAGTCGTGACTTCTGTCGTTGTCCATGCTCTCCAGAGGGATGTATGCCATCAATCGTTCTAGCCGCATGTTTCTGTCACCCATATGAAACCTTATTTTCTCAGTCAATCAGGAAAACTGTGGAATGGCTTTGCATACTAGAAGAGAAAAAAGATATGGAGATCGTGAAATCTCAACTAATTTCTTTCATCCAACGTGCTCGATTCGATGAGATGGAATTGACACATACGTGCTGCAGCGGCGACGGAAGGGGACACTGGGGCAGATGGAATGACTTCATGATAAGATCTTCCCACCTTTCTGTAGAGGATAAGGCGACGGTGATGCGGGAACAGCGCGACCGCATAAGACAACTCGAGTCTCAAATTTCACTCCTGAAAACGAAGTCTTACACGGAGCTTCGAGGCGCATGGCTGCAACAGCTTCGCCAAAGTCACAATCACTACCTCAAGCGTAACAATTTCCCTGTATGGGAGGAGGTTATTCGCAATTTCACCGTCCCCAAAAGGATCATATCATCACAAAGGGTTGACAATGTAAGTACTCTACCTTGGACCTGGGATCTTGACTAACATCTGAGTTTAGACATGGCAGAAATATTCCATAAATTTCCAGAAAGACACCTTTGAGGTTCCTCGATTCGGCTCCGATTCTGATTTAGAAAATCATGATGACCGTGACGGTCCCATCATACAGATGGGGAAACTTCTATGGGCATTGGAGAAGGATTTTACATCTAGGAGGAACGCGAATGAAGACACCACTGAGCTCCAAAAAGTGGTACGATCGACGCTTCGCATGGATGACGGAAATCTTGGATTGTATGGATATATCTAAAGATCTCATCGTGGCTCAGTTCAGGGAGCGCGGTGTAGACACTCGGGAAAAGGATGGCCATTTGTCGGACAGTCTTATCGAGCATTTTCTGCAAGGCTGCGAAGAGATGGACTGGACCTCTGTGAATGTAGACATGGAGTAGGAAAGGCATTGATTTTGGAGAATCTTCAATCATAAAATCTTTGATTGCTTTCAGCGGTGTTGATAGTTAAGTCATTTTTAGAAATTTACGATTAATTGCATCCCAAGAATCAAAACTACAAAGTGCCACATCAATCGGGGCCTGCCACTCCAAAGTCGTGATATAGGAGCGATAAGAATGATGCGAGCAGTACCTCGGTGAAGACCGAAACTCCGAAGAAGTAGCCAGCTCAATGACGCCATATTCACAGAGCCTCTTTTGCTCGCGGCATGATCCTGTTCAGCCGCATGTGCTCGGCTCGAACTCATGCAGATGGGCTGGTCAGCACGACCAGGCTCTAGATCAACCCTTGCCCAAGCGAGGTGTGTCTGGCAGCACACCTGGCTAATCATTCATGAAGGTCCCTCCTCTAAGTCAGATCAACCTTGAGCGCAGCCTTATCAATTTGCTAGGTAGTGACAGGTCGCTGTCGCAGTTTTCTAACCCCCTTGACACGCGTAGGATTATGCATGGTCAGCATAAATACCGTCCTTTGAGGGATTAAGACTACACGACTTACAAGCAGTGGTATCAGCCACTTCCTCCGGCGACGCGTCATTTGTGGCGGAGGCATATTCACAATCAATAATAGTATTTAAAAGTTGAATTTTTTTTAAGTTTCGGTGTAGGCCTCACAAAGTTTTGTTGTCGTTGATCTCACCTCCTAAAGTTTGCCATGTTCCAAAAGTTCCAAAATGTCTCTGTGTTCATCTTTGCATCACGAAAAGATCGGTTGTTCTCTATGATTATTTGTTGAAATTTTTATTTGTTTTGGCACCTCAAACGGATTCACCTCATTACTTGGATCGTATACTTAATCGCAATGGGATATACTTGTGGGAGCATCAATTGCACCAATGGCGAGACCGCCACTCCGGATCCAGATATCGTACGTTTATGCTCGTAAAGCGTCTGATCTGTCTGAATATGATACTGACATGTGCTGTATTATGGTAGGCGGGTATTGGGGTGAGTCTCTAAGCTTAAAGCCGTGGCATCTTGACCATTCGAGCATGTAATGTCTGCGATTTGTACACTTACTCACACTGAACGCTTGGCCTAGGTCGTATTAGCCTTCCTCATATCTGCATGGCTCACATTTGCTGTCGCGTTATTCACCTATAACCTTGTGGAAGGAGTTGATAGCCCGAGCAGCCCCGAAAGTCGATTACTGGACCTACGACTGCGCAAAGCAGTTTGGAAATTACTCAAAAAGACAATATTTGGCAAAATCTTGTCGGGCATCCGGAGCCGTGTCTCCCGCGACAGAATGAAGGAGGTGTGCCTCATGCTGTCCGACCAACAGCTCGTCACGGGCGTTTCGATCATAATTGTGGCATATGCGAAGCATTGTACAATGACCCAGTACCACTTTTATATCGCCGCGAACCTCACTTTGGTTTCATTTGCAACGTATCAGTCTGTTTTACTCCTGGTCCGTGATAAGATTCAAGAGAACAACATGGCCCGTGGGTGGCGCTCGGTGTGGATCATGGCTGTTTTTGGTTGCGTCCTAGTGATCAACTTCGTCCTATACAACGAGAACTTTCCGATTAATGGAAGGTCGGGTCTCCCGATGCAATGTGTTTGGAACGAACTACCCCAAAAGTTCACTGGAGCGAAGCTCGCATACGTCGTCTTCGGCGTGCTCGTGGACGTGTCGTCAGCTTATGCTATTATGCTGATCCTGTATCCAGAGCTGAAGGACAAGCAAGTATTTGTGGTTATCGAAAGGAAATGCGGAAGACTGATGCGGCAGCCAACATCTCTCTACCGGTACATCAGGGGCAAGAAACGCTATGCAAACCACTGGACCACTCGGTGGTGGTGGCAGCTCTTCAAGTGGCCATCGTGGGCCCTGTGCCTCGTCTCCTTTACGCTCCGCGAGATTTTTACGTCCTTGTACTGGGACATGGTGCGGATATTCTTGTACCTGTTCAGTTCAACCTTGGCAATCATCCGGGCGAGACAATGGGACGCTCCTGATGACAGAACGGATGCAGAAGATAATTGGAGTTTTGGCCAGATTCTACCCCTCCTATTCCTGGCGCTGCCTTTGCTGTCTTTCGCTGAAGCCATATTCGGTAAGTAGTCGAGTCTGCTGCCAGTAGATGCATTGCCTGCCATGCTGGGAAACGTTTCGAGCAATACTGACATACATCTTAGACCAATCTAGTGACGAAGTAGCCTCACGGATCGCCGAAGCTGTAGATAGGCTCAGGATCATTCGAAGAATCCCACTACAGGGGCTGAAGAGCCAGACCAAAGAGGAAAAGTTCGAGAAGAAGATGTCCGAGAAAGATTGGTTTGGTATTTGGATAAGCTGTGTTTGGTTCTGCCTTTTTGGTCTTATCGTGGTATTGACCATTATATTGCCAAATGGCGTTCCCCGTTGATCATCAATATGTTGCGAACGCCATTGGAATAAGATAGTCATCAGTGATATGATAGCAGGAAGTAATTCAGAGTCTGGCAAACTCACAGTGAAGATATATCGGTGTGATGTGCACTAATAATGAGCAGTAAAAAAGCTCAGCTTGATTCTCATTCCAATTGTGATTCGAACCCGGAATATTGATTCGTGGAAATATTTTCTTCCATTGCACATTGATGCGGGCTTATCGCTGAATGTACCAAGGATACTCGATATCCCATAAAGCAAACCTGATGTAATTTCGGGCATTAAATGTTGTGATACTAAGTATCCTTTTCAAATTTTCAGAGTCTTGATCTCTTAAAGTAGGAATGCTTAGGTAGATGCTGAGGTAGTTATAGTTCACTGTATTTTGCTCTCCGAATTTGCTTGGGGTACTGTTTCAAGCTCGTTATGTATCCTTCCAAGATCGTGATTCGCTGGCGATAATTCATATTCAGCCACATGAAAAGTGTCGGCTTCATGCAGCCATGCTGGCCATTTACTACACGGGTGCCTTGGCTTCGGGTCAATCTTGACCTATGTAGGTAATTCCGGCAAGGTATAACATCACATCTAGTGTCGATTGTTTGAGTCAGATCTAGCGAGCGCATCCGTGTTATCTAGCGATTGGTCTCTTCTCTGCTCTTGGCTACTTTGCAATTACGCTACTTGCAAATTCAGCTCAATAGCAAGGGCATTTCTTCTTCAAGTACCCATATACATTTGACAGTCACCGGGCACTTAAACAACTGGTCGTCATCGGTGGTCGAAATCAACTTGTACTATGTTCAATTCTTATCTTTGACTCTTTTTTGGTGCATCTAATGGCAATCGGCGTCGGACGTTTTTAATTTACAACGAGTTGTTTTCAATCTGTCCCAGCAATAACTTTTCAGATATACTTGGACTCTCCATTGTGATTATTGTTGATGTATTGATGTACTCATCTTTGTGTCGAGTGCCATACTACGATATTGAGCACACTTATCATAACTTTATGGTATTAAATTCCAAAGTGACACTTCCCAACAACCAAAAATACAAAATGCTACCGCCAATCGGGTTCTGCCGCGCCAGACTTGCGATACAAGAGTGATAAGGGCGGTACAACACGGGCAGTACCTCGCGTAAACCCGAGCCGCCGAAGAAATGGCCGACCCGGCTAGGCCACCACATTAAAACGGCCTCTTTGCTTGCGGCATGGTCATGTTCAGCTGTGCTGGGATCACACTCATGCCGAAGGGCTGGCCTGAATGACAAGGCTGTAGACCAACCCCTGCCCAAGCAAGGTTGGCAATATAGCTCATTATTTATGAACGTCACTCCTTGAGTCAGAATTAACCTTGATGGCAGCCTCACCTAATACCTAGCGAGTGCGCGGGCGTTTTCGCAGTTTCTGCCTATTTGACCCGCGCAGGATATACGTGGTCAGCATAAATCCTGTCTCCTGAGGGATCAAACAACCCAACCTATGAGTAGAGATACCGGCCGCTTCTTCCGGCGACGCGTGGTATGTGGCGGAGGCAACCCATAATTAATAACAGTCTTTGCAAGCTGAAACAGGTTTTTTTTTCTTTGCGATAAATCGTTTTATTCTTCATGAAGCTTTGTTATAGCAAGTTCATCTCTCGAAAAGTTTATATTCCTGAGAATCCCAATCTATGATTGTCGTCAATCCCATCAATGAAACATCGACTACCATTATTTTCTCGACTGCCCAAATGAGTGTTCGAACCATCAAACAAGGATGGGGAATGCCTGTAGTAATATCACTTGCGCCACCAATGATGAAACCATAGCATTTGAGGCAGATCCAGATGTCGTACGTATCCATCATGATTTGGACTGTTTCGAGCACGATACTAATTCGCTCACAACTGTATTAGGCTGGTATCGGCGTAAGCAAATTTCCATTAGATACTCGAATTTGTCTGATGAGTGCACCATTACTCAAAGGAAACCCCCCATCCCTTTCCTTCATATTTCGCTGACCTTAGGCTCTGATCAAGGTTATTGCTGCTTTCTTCATATCTGCGTGGCTGACCTTTGTCATCGCACTTTTTACATACAATCTCGTCGATGGCTTCATGGTTGAAGGCAGTCCCGGCATTACTACGATTGACCTGAAGTTGCGCGACTGGGTGTTAAACAAGATTCACGGGACGGTGATTGATGATCTTTTATCAAAAATTCGCCATCGAGTTACCAAAGAGAAGATGCAAGAGGTTTGCCTCATGCTATCTGATCAGCAACTTATCACCGGCGCCGCGATTTTGATTGTGGGCTACATGAAACACTGCGAAATCACACAGTATCATTTCTACATCGCGGCAAATCTTACCATCGTGTCTTTTGCCACGTATCAGTCCGTTCTGCTGATCGTTCGCGATGCGCTTCAGTCGAACGTACGCAGGTCCTGAGGGCTGGGATGGATGACAATACTTTTCGGCAGCATTATCGCTTTCAATTTCGTCCTCTACAACGAAAACTTTATGAGAGAACAACAATTTGGTCTATCAATGGACTGTTTCTGGAGACAGCTACCGGATGGCTTTAGTCCAATAAAAATCATGTACTTCGTCTTCGGCATCGGCGTCGACTTGATGTCAGAATATTTCATCGCTTCCTGTTTTTACCCCGAGATCAGGAGCCTAGGACTGGTCAGGTGGGTGAGGTTTGCTCTAATCACCTTGATGTCTCAACCAACGTATCTTTATCAAATAGTTGAACGCCACGTTGGGCAGCCCTCCGCGACGCAGTGGTTATGGAAATTGATGGAATGGCCTACCTGGCTCCTATTCGTCATTTCCTACACACTTCGCGAGATAGGTTCTTCTCTATACTGGGATCTGTTGCGTATATTCCTATACCTATATCAAACTACGTTTTCAGTCTCTGAAGCAAGACGCAATGCGGCATATAACGGAAGGGAGGGAGAAGAAGATAGCTGGGGCTTCGGCCAAATTCTTCCTCTACTACTCCTGGCGCTCCCATTGTCTTCTCTCGTCGAGACAGTTTATGGTAAGTGCAAAAGAACACACATTCCCTGGCTTCCTGACGAAGTGGGATCCGTGAAAAGAGAAAGAAAGACGAGACTTGAGAAGGAACGCTGATATTAGCCGTGAACAGGAACCCGAGACTCAGTGCCCTTGCAAAATGATGCTCAGTATTTAAGACGTATAGATACTGCCGACAGCGCCAATACAACAAATACAAACGAAACGAGAGTATGCGAAGAGAAATTATACGAGAAGAAAGCGTTCTTATTGTGGATGTTCATTGCTTTGTGTTCGCTCTTCGCAATCATCGTCGCTTTGGCGACTCACTTGGATGATGGGCTTCCAATTTAGTTATTGGTGGGCAAGCCAAGGACCTCACGTAGCTTGCGAAGCAGAACGGCGATTGGCATCTCTGGTATTGCTTTTAGGTTGTTTCCGACGCAATTTGGGAATACTGGTGAGCGTAGAAGTTTATCTTGGGTTTTGTTCAGAAATTGCAGCTAGTATATTGATTCGTGGAAATGTCTACTATGTATGCTGTGCAATCAAGCTTGAGCCATTGCACATTAATATGAGCTTATCGCTGCATCTGCCAAAAATGGACGGGAGCTGCCATTGAATGTGTCCATTCCATCCTAGCGCAGCGCTTCTTTAGTGGGTGGGATGGACCCCTGAGCGGTAAACTCTGATTCAGAGACCTTTGAGACCCTGGCAAAACAAGGTAATCACGACCCCCAAGCCATCGTGCGTCATCGCTCATTCCAGATTTCCAGTCCCTCCCACGTCTGAATAATATGGGGAACGGGAGATGGGGGCCATCGATTGCGACTGCCTGTTAAGCGCCCAAGAGAGGGCATTCCATTCATCTGATGTGTGTACCGGGTAAGAATCATGCTGTGTCTCAATTAGACAATTACCCTACTTCGAGCTTCTCGACAATGGCTTCATTGCCCTCAAACCCTCCTTTGCCCTCGTCTACTTCATCCTGAATTCATCTACTTTTTTGTCATTTATCCGTCCTTCGAAATTGCCTTCCCATCTTCAAGTTACTATTTTGACTGCAAGCTGCATTGCTCGAAACAAGGTATCCATCGCCAGGGTCCAGCCTCTACATGCGCCAGCTGTTTTTTCTGGATTCTTTTCTCTCTTGCCCTCCATTCACGAATCGCGTCTCGACCTGCAACCGGGGTCATTGAGGGGCCGGGCCTCCATCAAACCAAGGCCAGCGCATCTCGGTTTGCCCACCGGACTGCTATTCGTTGTTGGCTACGCACCTGTTCCTACGTCACAACTTACCCTACCAGGTTACCGGACACTCACTCTCATCGAACCGCTCGCGACCCAGCGCAGCTTGCCTGCTTGCCAACCAACAAGTCTTCGCGCCAAGTCTGCCCCAGCCTTAGCTCAAGGGGAACAGCTGGGAAACATCCCTGCCAACAAATAAGACCTCTTCTTTGGCTGATATACAAAATCGCTTCTGGATCCCTTCTGACTTTCCTTCCTTTTGACTTGGATCATGCAACATCAGTCTGTTGGAATATTCTTGTTGACAAACACTCGAGCCTCAACTTAGCACCCAGTCGTGGTGCACCGACTATATGCTCCGCCAGCCGGCGCTACCTTACCCGCCGATCTTTTACAATACCTACTGCTACGCTAGCATCACTACCTTACACAATGTCGCGCGACTCGAGATCGCGCGGTACAATGTCCCCCATGAGGAGAAAACCGCTCTTTGCTGCGGCACTGCTGTTATTATCTGAGGCGCAACTGGCCCGCGCAATTGTATATCCCAGCTTCCACGAATTGTTCAAGTTCGACTATCTCCACCCAAGACCAGAAGCCGCTCCGATAAATGGTGTATCAAAGCGCACCGTGTCCAAGCGCGAGAATCCTATACCTCTCATTGTTACCAACAATTGCGGCGATACCATCTGGCCTGGAATTGCTACGCAAGCCGGCGATGGTCCCGAGTCCAGCGGATTTGAATTGGGACCCGGCGAAACAAGAGACCTGACCGTAGGGCCAACATGGAATGGTCGCGTCTGGGGCAGGACAAATTGCACAGTTAGTAATGAAACGGCAACTTGCCTGACGGGCGACTGCTTTGGACTATTGGAATGCGACTATAGTGTAAGTTTGCCGACAAGAACAGATTCATGCTTGCTCTAATTACTAATGAATACTGCTATAGGGAGCCGCTCCAGCGACGCTCGCAGAGTTCAATCTTGCTGGTGGCCAGACGGGCCTCCAGACCTTCTACGACATTTCTTTGGTCGACGGTTACAATCTACCTGTAGGGGTCGTCTATCAACCAGCCAGCAATACCAGCGATATTCCTCCGAATTTTGTCAATGCTGCTTGCATAGCAACCCCGGGATATCTCATGTCACCCAATAGAACTGGGTACTACTACACCAACTCGAGCTATCCCATGCCATATGAAGATACTCAGACGAACTCCGGAATTACTAATTGGTGTCCCTGGGATCTTCAAGCATTTCCACCAGACAAGCCTGGCGATGGCATCTACCCATACCCAGATGACCAGATTGAGCGGCCAGTTTTCGACCCGTGCAAGAGCGCTTGTACTGCCACGAATGCGGCAAGCGACTGCTGCACAGGCGATTACAACGACCCCAACAAGTGCAAGCGCAACCTGTACGCTACAAATGCAAAGAGGGTATGTCCAGACGCATACAGCTTTGCCTATGACGATCAAACCTCGACCTTTATCATCCCGAGTGGTGGAGGTTGGGAGGTAGTTTTCTGCCCAGAGGGACGCAGCACAAATATTCTCGAGACGTATGGTGACCAGATTTCGGCATTGGCAGCCGGCGGAGTCGTGACCGAGGAGATGACGCAACTGGCTATGAACATTAGCTACATCGACTCTGTCTCTAGTGCTTCTGCCTGCCTGACCAGTCCGATGCTGATTGTTGCATTGGCTGGCGCTGTTGCCGCCTTGGCAGCTTTCTAGATACCGGGAGGCTCGAGTTGACTGGCAATTATGACGAAACGAAGACTCACGGAGAGATGATGGAGTTGATCAGTAGAGATGGAACCCGGAAAAGATATATCCCGGGCAAGTACACAAGAGCTGGACTTGGTCGTGTACTACAGATACCTGACACAGGTCAACGTCATTCATTAGCGGATAGACATTATGAATTCCTGATACCCTTTTATATAGCACCTGGACAATGCCACTGAAATGCATTTGACTCACGAGTCTTGATGGCCATGGACAGTCTGACATGTCCCTTACTTTTGCCTGTGATCCGCGAGATGCGAGGGGATAACCTATCCCGCCGTAGCTATATCTATCTATCTTTTTCAGCTGTATTTGGATGTAAAACGTCGGTCTAAGCCTTTCATCTTGGACTAGTGAAAGTTCACAGCGTGCACTGGCGTATATTGAATGCGGTTGCTAGTCAATCCCCCATGCCTATCATGGTGATATGAAGTTATCCTCGACAGCTGATTTGTCCTTCTTGTCTCGAGGCAGCTGCTGTGGCGGACACGATAGTGATCTGTTCGCACCTAGCTACAAAAGCTGAGATGCTCGAAGGCGTCTAGTCCACAACCTTAATTTGCGTCTGTGGCACATTTCGAATCTGAGCTTTCAGCTTTAAGCACATGTCAGGTCCCGTTGGAGTTGGAGCAATCACCTCACAGTGCGCTTCCATTGATGAAAATCAGGGGATGCGAGTGCCGTCTGTTAACGCAGTACCCCATCAACTACTCCAAATGGGCGGCTACACGCACCAATCTCCCTCTCAACCGGCTACTCCAACAAAGTTCAAGGCTTATCCCCCGCTCTGGTAAACAAGCTTTTAAGCACAGAGGCACTTGCATCGCGTACTGTGCTGCCATTGCCAATCCGGTACTCGCCTGAGGTCGCCATGGCGCTACCGAATGCGGTGACTGTCTCTGCCCATCACAACTCTATCCTTTCGTGTTGCCGCGCCTGCCAATGGTTGCCAATGGTACTATTCAATGTGCCGGGCTTTGACGCGGACCGCAAGACAAGACAGCTAATTTAGCACCTTTTCTGTGGCTTCCCCAAATTCTCGGGAATGAGCTGAGGAAAGGTAGCTGCGATTGGAGATATATTCAATACCTTCCCCTCCTCCACCTCTGATAGCTCTGGTGTTTGATGCTCCTCTCCCCCTCAGCTTCTCGTCCAACCAACCTAAACAACCTACGTACCTCGGGTGACTTATGCTGCTGTAGCACTCAATCAACAAAGAACTACATCTTTGAGCTTCAACGACAAGCTCGTAGCACAACTACATACACTCTACTCACCAATTGAATTAATCCACCTTTCACATATCCGTTACCATGAAGTCTGCCATTATCCTCGTTGGCGCAGCAATGGCTGTTGCACAGAACTTTTCAGGGCAGCCTTCGTGTGCTGTAAGTAGTCCTTCGCAATTCCCGCGTAACACGAATTATTCAGCTCTTGCTCTCCCTACGGACCACGAGAGATTGATTCTTTTGCAATGCCACTAACAAATCCGATCTAGACTTCCTGCCTCAGCGCAGCCATCACCGGCGCCGGCTGTGCCTTGGATGATTCTGCCTGCCAATGCGGCCCTACACAATCAGCCATTGCCTCTTCGGCCTTGGGCTGTCTCCTCGGGGCCTGTACCGCGCCGGCTGATCTGATCCAAGCACAGAGCGCCGGCTCAGCCGCTTGTGCTGCCTACTCGGCCACCGCAGGCTCCGGTTCCTCGACCGGCACCATGAGCATCACCACGGCGCCGACGACGACGGCTACCGACAGCAGCATGAGCAACACCTTGTCCCGCAGCGGCGACACCATTATCGGCGTCTCGACCAACAGCTCCGGCTCGGCCACCGAGACCAAGACGCTCTCCGGCACGGTGCAGACTCCCTCGGTCTCCAACAGTGCTAGTGTTAGCGGCACCGGCAGCACCAATGTCGCACCCACGGCCGCTCCGGCTAAGATTGTCGGTGGTGTTTTGGCGGGTCTCCTGGGCGTTGTTGCTGCTCTTTGAGGGACGAGTTCTGAGTCTGCTGAGCTGGGAATGAGCGTGGTATTCTTCTTGTTCAATGTATTTTCTCTTCATGCGCCAAAAGCCAGCGTGGACAAGCCTGTTGTACCTTTCAGGGTTCGGTGAATGTAATGCATCTAGGATTCTGTACGAGCTGAGAATGTAATACTCACTGCCAGTCTGTATTGTCTTCCCCAGGAAGTTGATGATTGAGTCAGCTGTCTTTCGTCTTCAAATCGCAACATTACCTTGGTACTCCCACTTGCTTTCTAGAAACATGCAAGTCACATATTCTCACTGACACTTCCTCAAGACTACCTGGACATTCATCTGTTATGTCAGCAAATCTCCACGCCGCACTCCTGCGTCCAATGATGGTTGATAGTATACAGTTGTGCTCAGCTTACGTGTGGAGCCCTGCATCTCTAGCGTGAGATGAGCCAATATTATACTCGGCTCCACCATGAGCAGGCATTACTCGCGGCTGAAGATTTTGGCAAGTTGACCGTGTAAGTGATGGAAAGAGGGCTCTGATCACTCTCTTTTATTTTACTTTAGAATATGGGATGCCCTTCATACTGCCAAGGTGGATTCATATTGCCGTCTGGGACAGAACTTTGTGTAGGCAACCTTTTTCCAGAAAAGAGAAATTGTGACAAGATAACGATGATAGACACTGCAGAGTGCGAGCGAATAGTCCTGATATTTCAGAGTTTTCATGTCTCATGGTGGAATTTTCGCCGGGCGGGTATTTGTTTGATGCGGAAAGTATGAATTAGTGATTACCTGGCCGCCAAAAGAGAAGAGAATATTGACATCCTATAAATGTGGTACCAGTACATCGAAGTGTATTGCCCAGAGTGGACCCGCGTTCTGTTCTGTCACTCAGCTCGTCAATAACACGAATGGGTTCGGTCGACGAGATTGATTCGGGACCCGATCAGAAGGTCGCATCATCGAGCTTTGGAATTCCATGCTTTATGAAACAGGTCTTGCAGCCTCCGTGGTGAGTAGATCAATTGAGAAGACGAATGGAAGTCAAAAAGTCTCGGGTTAGAACGTACAGGGACATGTTTATTGTGAACAATCATCAGAAAGCAAGCGGCATCACCCAAGAGTCGTTCAGTTTCCCCGAACCAAGCCAAATAGTTGCGGAACGACAGTATGTGACATTGAAAATACACTGCCCCAAATGATTGTACAGCAAGGTTGAGTTCCAATGAATGTATTCGTGAATGAAATCTTAAATAGGTAAATAGACGCCCAACTTATCGCTGGTCCAGTGATTGGGACATGACCAGGAAACACAAATAAACTGGACGTTGGGTTAGGCCAATGGGAAAGGCGTCAGACTGACGTCCGTCCAAGAGATTTTTTTTTTCCTCCAAGTCCTACGTTTGAAGCTCGCAGCTGTCCTCTGTTTGACCTTTTCTTGTGATTTCTTCTGTTTCCCTCAGTCCCTTGCTTGTCTGACACTCATTGGATTCTCTTCCTCGTCCAGCCATCCAGCCACCCTTCTCATTCACTGTCTGCTCACTTACTTCGTAAGTTCTGGGCGTGGCTGCTTCCCCCATATCTCTCCACTTCTCTGGGCGTGTTTTGTATT
This sequence comes from Neopestalotiopsis clavispora, assembly GCA_014621435.1. Taxonomy (NCBI): domain Eukaryota; kingdom Fungi; phylum Ascomycota; class Sordariomycetes; order Amphisphaeriales; family Sporocadaceae; genus Neopestalotiopsis; species Neopestalotiopsis clavispora. The sequence continues at coordinate 43,640 of JAANBA010000299.1, forward strand.
CTGTTCATATTCCCCGTTGGACCTACGCGAAGCTCTGTGAAGCCGAGTTGTGAGAAAGAAAGCTACCATGGACTGGGCTTGTTATCACGTCAAGTTTTCTCTTAGCATTTGCCCATGCAAGCTTTCGTCTGCGCTTACGCTGTGTGTATGGGCGTCGGAACAGAAAGAAGATACTTCCTAACCAAAGAAATAGATGCTGTGTTAAAATGGCGTCTTGGCGATTTCTCCTTCTTTCACATGGAGCATGAAATATGACCGGTTGACGCCAACTTTTGGAATCTTGGTTGGAACGTGGTTCGAGATATCTGATTAAATTTGACGAGCCAGCAGGTTCTGCCAACTATATCTTGCAAAGTATGCCTCCAAGCGGGACTGCAGTGAAGCATAGTGATTTGCTCGAGTGAGGTCAGGGCCACTTCAAGACTGGACGATGTCCGAGGGAATACGTTATGAGACATGAAAACGACGTGGACTTCCTCTGTAGAGCGCAAATAGTGAACTCGGACTTCAGATGATCCTCTATTTGTGCCCAACTACGAAGTAGCTATTTTCAAACATTCACTCATGATATTCGCATAATCTGATTGGATCACAATGCCAAGATTTTGCTATGATTTGAACGAATCCTTTGGTAAATCACATGTGTTCTCTGAAAGTCCTTCCAAGTACATGGCAACAAGAGCAGCTTCTCAAGAAAAACGATGACTACAATGTCTACGTATGTGCACAGCTGCACCAAATGTTGCCCGTGGAAAATTCATATAGATATTGTTTGCGATACGGAGACAACCAAGTCTCCATGGTAATAACCAGAGCAACTCAAACTGACATGTATGCCAAAATCTATGATGAAGCGCCTCTTGAGCGGCGCCCGCTGATGCAGGAGTCAATTTGCAACAGCGCACATATGACAGAACCACGTTGCCTCTCGCTTTGCGCGGTGTTATAGCTCTATAATGCCTATGCCAACGCCTTTAAATGTCAACGCCACAGGCTCGCTGTGCGATTCTACCATTCTGGTGGAAAGGCCAGATTTTCTCGTCGAGCGATGTAGTCGAAGAGAATAGCATCAAGTGAACCAAGAGAGTGATCTTGTTTACCGAACCTTCTTGGCAGCTTTTCTCCGCTCAAACTCGGCGCGCTCCTCATCATCGCTACCGCTAAACTCTGCATCGTCGTCGCTCTCATCTTCGGCCTGAACGTCGGCAGCAAACATGTTGTTGGCGGCGCCGCCGCTCGACGCGGAAGGCTTGACCTCGCCGGCGCCCACAAAGTCGCCCTGGTTCAGGCTGGCGTACTCGTGCTTGGAGATGAGGTCCCGCAGCTCCTTGTTGGTCGGGTCCACGAGCTGGTACGCCGTGAGCTTGGCCTTGTTCTTCACCCGGGGGTTGGATCCGGCCTCGAGCATCATCGAGACCAGAGCGTTGCCAAACTCGCGCTGGGCCGGCGGCTCCGAGTTGATCCAGCGAATGGCCGAGTGTAGCGGCGTGTCGCCCTCGGCACGGTTGACGGGGTCGCATTCGAAGTCTGGTTGGTCGAGAAGCATGTCTATTATCTCGTCTGTTGACTAAAGTCAGCGCCCTCTTACTCAACAATGATCCAAGTGGGCGTGGTTCGTATTGTGTATCTTTGTAGGTATTGGACATCATGGTGATGTTGGTGATGTAGCTCGAGTGTGAGTGAGAAGACCAAAACATACAGTTTCCTTGCAGTGCTGCCTCGTGGTATAGATGGTTGCCCATGACAGTGGTCGTCTTGTTCATCAGAGAAGAAATCTCGTCGTCGCTCTTGCAGTTCTCGACGATCTCAGTGAGAAGCTCGACATTGTTGCGCCGGCAAGCCTCGATGAGCTGCTCCTTGACCGATGCGCCCTGAGAGACAAAGTTAGAGATGTCGAAGCCTCCCAACACCGAGTAGGCGCCCGGCATACCTCGTGCTCCTGATCGTCCGCCATTTCCGGATCGTCGAGGCTTGTTCGTCTGGCGACAAAGAGCTGACCCAAGTTATTTGGGGGTGAGGTTTTGGCGGGGTAATCCCTGCTGTATGTTTACGTGCAGGAGATTTTTAGACGATGGTCACTCTGCAAATACGTCAAAAAAGGCTGCAGCGTTTGAAGCGTACGAGTCACTCGGATAGTTGATGGTATGGTATTTCCGGTCTCAAAAGAGAGGGCTGACGTTGTTACGGGCACGAGGAGGAAGCAAGTAGTGTGGCGGTGATCAAAGAGCGTTTGGGTACGTACGAGTAATTGTCCTGTCACAAGCCAGTCAATGCCCAGCGACCCCCTTATTCCACTGATACAAGCAAGCGCCTGGCCGCCTGGTGTCTGTACGTAAATAGGCTGGTACTTGTCGCGGGGCTGAGCCTGGCGCGATCGGGAAGCCTGACGTCGGCTACAGGAAGAGAGACCTGGCTCGCCTGGCTGCTGGCTGCTGGTACCTGGCCTGGCTGGCGGCGTGGCGGGGCATTTGTAGAGGTTGTGGTGGGGGCCCATTGTCTCAAGCCAGACTGGCGATTTGATTGGCTGCTGTGCTGTTCAAGCTCCGCCAAAATTTGGAGATGGGCAGACATTGATAACGAGTCACCTTTTTTGAATCGCGAAAAGCTTCATACCTTTCTTTAAAGACAGCCCATTGAGGACCGGCACCCTGCGAACAGCACCGTATAATTCTTGCGACTTGCGGTAGAGGATATTGAACGACCGTCACTATGCTTCTGTGTAAGACTACCACTGACCAAACGCTTGCTGCGATCGATGCGCCTGAACGAATTTTCTTGGCTAACAGCTCTTGTCTTTCGCAGTCTGCCCACACTGTTCCAACGCGCTCACGGTCGGCCTCAGCCCCGAAACCGGTCGCAACCGACTCGAATGTCGAACATGCCCGTACCAGCATCTAATCACGACGTCCATGTTTAGCCGTCGCGAGTACACACGCAAGGAGAGGGAGGACGTCTTTGGTGGACCAGGCGCCTGGGACAATGCCGACAAAACTCCAGTTCAGTGCCCCAAGGAGGGTTGCAACGGCAATGAGGCTGCTTTCTTCCAGGTCCAGATTCGCAGTGCTGATGAGCCCATGACGAGTTTCTTCAAGGTGAGTAGCTTGGCCCGGACTCGACTATCGTGGCCGCAAGGATAAGGAAGGCTGACATAATGTTCTCTCACAGTGTATGACTTGCGGTGGACGATGGAGAGAAAACTAGATTTTTATTTGTGGACTCTGTGTTCTCGGCCAAGCAAAGCATCATTTGGTTTGCTTTTACATTTTTTTGCATGGCAGTGGCGTTTGGGCGTCCGGTGAAGGCGCCGGGATACAGTATGGGATTTGGTTGTTTTCTGGATATTCAAGAGGCGAGGAAAATAGAGGGAGCAAATGCAATTGCCGGCTAGCATAAAGAGTATACGCCTCTAGTACTCGGGCATGTGCTCAAATACGAGGCTCTGCTGCATCTCACGGTTCGGGCCCACTCTCGGGATGAATGCGCTCCCAAATTTCTTCCCCAGCCCGTGTTTGCATACAGTGTGGTTATATTTCCGGCGGCGTCTATTCTCGACTATCCACCTCGAATTTGCTGATCTTGTCTTAACCTACCCCGGGTCGAGATGCCGTAAATCGTATGGCATGAACTTTGGCAGCTACCTTGTCCAATGTAATCGCCTGACGCGATTGGGACTCTTTCATGTTTATTGTGCAAAACGCATTGTTTCCCTGGAGATAGCAGGAATCAGCCTGTCTATCGAATCGGTAAATTGGTATCAAGGTGCTTTAGATAATCATTCTTTGTCGTCTCTGTGCCAGTCGACACTCGCTTTCTGGCCTTCCGTGGCAAGAAGTTGGACCAGCTCAGGGCTAATTATTTCCTGTCGAAAACGTTCTTGTTGGAGAAGTTCAAGATGCTTGAGCGTCGGACCGGGATACGTAAGGTAACGTAGATATGGCGGTTTGCTCCAGTACTGCAGGTATTTGAGGTATTGGATGAATGCCGGGTCGGACAGAAGCTTCTGGGATGCGAGGTGATTCAAGTAAAACGGATTCGCGAGCGACTGGACAAACTGCAGTATTCGAGGTCAGCATGTACCGCTCAAGTAGTGATTGTCTGTCTGGGAGGAGAAATCTGGAGCAATTGCTTACCTCGAGCTCGACCTCAAAGCGAGAGAAGCCTCCATACAGAGGCTCGTCCTCGCCCGGCGGGTTAGGAGGTGATTGCGACATTGTAAAAGAAAGCGTCGGCCAGCGATGCTATGCTGTAGGCAGATACGCAGGTAGGTATGGATGAGAGCTGGACGAAGCAATTACGTAGTAGGGCGTCGTGTCGCGTCGCGTGTAAGGGTAGAGTGTACCCGTCAAATTGTTGCGAGGGGGACTGCGCGGCGCAACCCACAGGGCCCCCAGATCGGGACGCAATGCAGGGCACAACAGGACAAGACGGGACAGGGCTGGAAATAAGGCGGTGCGGGAAGTGAGATTGAAGGCCGCGTCGCTGGTGTTTGATGTTAAGGCTTGCGATCTCGAACCAGGATGACAAACTAGATTGGTGAAATGGATTGTGGATCGCTTGGATTGCTTGGGTGTTGGACGGGGAGGAGCTGGAGGGAAGGGAAAGCTTGAGGCTCGAGCGTGGCAGTTTGACTAACTGAGAGATCTGTGTTCTGGTCTGGATTCTGGAATTTCTGCCCCTCGAAATGCCCGGTCCTTTGGCTGGGATTGTTCACAGCCCCAAAGAGCTGTGGTGATCCGGCGCCGTGTAATTTTAGGTGCAGAAAGCTTGGCTCTTCTAGCGTAGCCGTTTAAGGGACGACCACCCGCGGCTAGTGGACATCGAATTGAATGATAATCCCCCGAAATGGACAGGCGAAGAAAAAATTACACGCTGGTGCTTTTCTCTAGCGGTTAAGACATGCTTCTACGGAAAAAGCCAATTCAGCTTCTTCAGGGTAACAGCGGTGGGAAGAGATCAAGGCAAGGTTATTCACAGCAGCGGAAAAGGACAGCAGCAGTCTCAGCAAGGTGTTTGTTGAGGCTGGGGACAAGCGACGATCCACCGAAAGAGCAATGTATAGAGTTTCGTATATGCTCCCTATATTATAACCGAGAAAATTGTGATCGGACTGCGAGCATGATTTATGTCCGGGTTCCCCTTTGCTATGGACAACAAGCCATGGGTTTTATCTCCAGGCCCCTGGTACCCGTAGAAGAGCCTCAACCATCCCACGTGTTGAGAGGAGGAAGAATCAAGCGTAGCCGGACGGAGAGACCCGCAGCCTCCAGTCATTCTCTCAATCTCTACTACCGGACAAGCACATCTACGGAGGTACTACACTAGACAAACAATACCGCAAGCTTGGCATGAAGCAATTAATCTACCATGGTGGTATTCAACTCTCGGAACAAACAGGCGAAAAGGCGATCGTATACGGGAGTATGTAGGTGTCCTGGTGTTCGGTCACTGAAGTACCGGATGGGGTCCTTTTTTTTCGTCAAGGTGTGTATGTACCTGCCGATCTGCTAAACCTCTCTGGGCATTCGAAACAACGGACGATGAGATGCGCAGAGGCCGAAAAGGGGGTCCTGTGGTAGTAGTAGTCACCCTCCCGAGTGCCGCCCCAAAGTAAGAAAGGGCCAAAGAAAAAGAGCAAAAAATAGCAGATGCATCACCTTCCCGTTTCCGTGAAATGACGAAACGTCGCCCGATACTGGTCAGTCAGTGTCATGAATTTACTAGTCAAGCCCGCTAGCGTCTCCAGTGATAGCCAGTGATGGGCAGTCCTAGGCCATGATGTGATAGGCAGTGCGACCTTTTACATGCCAATCCTTGCCCTTTCCTTGGCCGGAATCACTTTGATTATACTGGTTATGGGTGGACCCCCTTATTCGGGCCATTCATTCACTCAATTCATTCATCAGATACTCTGCTCTGATTTGATCAATTGGATGGAGAGGCAAGAAAAAGCTGCTGGGTTTGCTGGGTTCAATACATGCCTACTCAACCAACCGAGTACCACCCCCATTCTTTTTTCCTGCTCAGTGAGTGTTGATCTGGCCACTGCCAGCACTGCATTCGCCCACAAGCTCGACAAGCTCCAGCCAGCAGCCAGCATAGCTCCAGGTACTGTACTCCCAAACAAGCCAAGTACATGCAATACCTACAGCAATCAAAAAGTAGTACATCCTTTACCTTTTACCGAACCAGACGCCCCCCTTCCCCCCAGTCAACTCTCACCCACAGCTTTGAGCAGCCAGCAGCCTGCCAGACTCCAGTCAGTTCGTGCGCCCCCCCGCGGTCCACTCCCCTGATAAGCGTTCAACCCCCTGGTGTCGTAATCTGCCAGCTCTGCAGTTTTTAATCTCCAGAGGCACATCTTCCTGTCTGTCTGGACAAAACCGTCGAAACTTTTTTTTTCTTGTCCTTTGGTCTTTAGACTTTTTTCTCGCTCCCTTCCTTTTCCTTCCTCTTCGTCTTCTTGACGACTCACACTCCTTTCAAATACATCAAAAGTCAACAAGCAACTAACTCGGGGTATTGTTCTCTACATTGAACCATAACTTTCAACATGTCGACGGTTGCCCAGGACAAGACCGCTCAGGATGAGCGGAAGCTCGAGCAAGGTGGTGTCGCCGCTCCGGCGCCCGCCAGCAGCGGCTTGCACCCTGCGCTCTTCATTGCGTATGAGAAACTCACCCACTAGATGAAGCTTGAGGAATTTGCGATTTGCTGATGAGTGATTTCTAGTCTCTGGATTGCCATGAGTTCCAGTGTCATTCTGTTCAACAAATGGGTTCTCGCAGCTGCACACTTTGGTATGTTCTTTTCCGCCCCCTTTTGTCAACTAGTCCGCTGCGACGACAAAGAAAAAAAAAAATCAAGATAGGAACAAAAACTAACCGCGTCTACCAGATTTTCGTGGGTTACCCCCCTAAAAGACTGTCAAAAACAGCCAATTCTCGTGATACTAACATGAATTAATTGCAGCTCTTTTCCTGACAACATGGCACATGGCTTTTGCTACGGGTATGACCCAGATTCTGGCACGCTGCTCGACTGTGCTGGACTCGCGCAAGAAGGTTCCCATGGACACCCAGACTTACATGTGAGCTGACACCCCCTGCATTTGCAGCCATCGCCAATTCAGGGGTAATGTGGACACTGACAACGCAACAGGCGCGCCATTGTGCCCATTGGCATCATGTTCAGCTTGAGTCTGATTCTCGGTAACCTGGCCTACCTGTACCTGAGTGTTTCCTTCATTCAGATGCTCAAGGTACGTTTCTCAATGACTTGTGTACAAATTATGCGCTACGGACTATGTTGCTAACTGGGCACAGGCCACCAACGCTGTCGCCACCCTGGTTACTACCTGGGTTTTCGGCATGGCTGCACCCAACATGAAGGTTTTGCTGAACGTTTCCGTCATCGTCATTGGTGTCGCTATTGCTTCGTTCGGTGAGCTCAAGTTTGAGATGTTCGGTTTCTTGGTCCAAATCTTTGGTGTCGTTGCCGAGGCTGTCAGACTTGTCATGGTCCAGCGCCTGCTCAGCGGTGCCGAGTTCAAGATGGATCCTCTCGTTTCCGTCTACTACTACGCTCCCGCTTGCGCTGTCATCAACGGTGTTATCACCATCTTCTGGGAGGGTTCTCGCCTGACCATGGGCGATATCTACTCTGTCGGTGTCATCACCCTCATTGCCAACGCCTTCATTGCTTTCTGCTTGAACGTTTCCGTCGTTCTCCTGATTGGCAAGACTTCTGCCGTCGTCTTGACCATGAGCGGCGTCTTGAAGGATATCCTGCTCGTTGTTGCCTCCATGGTCATTTTCGGCGACCCGGTTACTGGCCAGCAGTACTTCGGTTACGGTATTGCCCTCGCTGGTCTTACCTACTACAAGCTCGGAGCCGAGAAGATGAACGCCATGGTTACGGATGCTCGCCTCTACGTCAACGAGACTCGCCGCAACAACCCCGCCAGAGTCAAGGTTATCGTGCTGTGCGCCGCCCTCGGTGTCGTCACTCTGATTACCCTCGGCTGGTGGAGAAACACACCCGCCACTTCTCTCCCTGTTCCCCAGGAGTAAGTTTTGGTGGTTTGGTGGAATAGGTGAAGATATACGAAGTGGTGTATGGAGCACGCCTTGCTGTGACCAACACCCGATATGACTTTTTAATGGACCAGCAAGAAGGCTCAAAATAACGGCAAGCTGTTTTGTTGTACCAGTACTTTTGTGTATAGACGTCGGAAAAAAGGGAGCAACAGAGATGGGCGTTTTTTGGAGGCGGCGTATTACTGCTTCCTAGCTGTCGGGGGTGCGATGACAACTCCGTCACAAGATAGAGTTACTACAACTTTGAACTTTTGATAGTTACAAAGTAGGAAATTACTAGACGAATGACAAACTTGACATGCACGCGGCTTGTGATAAAAATATAAATCTGATATATTCGGCTGCGGGCTGCTCGCCTTTCTTTCCTGTTCAGGAAGGAAGTCGGTATGCCAAGCTTTTCGAGGCCCTATATTCTTACCTTATCCACTATCTTAATCTTGTCTTAATTAAGATGAGATGAGAAGAGATAAGACAAGAGACATTGATTCGAAATAGTAGTCTGAGACATTTTGTGATCCAAAGGTCCCCAAAACACATGGTTGTTGTATATAGCTGTCAGAGTAAAAAAGGCAATCGAAATTAAGCATACACCGCCGCTAAGGGGAGGAAAGTCGCAAGGAGCACGTCCCAACGTAGATCGTAATCAATGCTGCACTAAGAGTATAAACAGTTTTCTGATCTACGGTACCATTGTATAGAAGCGGACTTCTGACCCACCTCGTGGTTGTCGGATGACTCCGATGTCAGTGGTTGATACATATATACCGTGGGTCGCGCAGACTGGCCTTGTAGATGGCAGTGGGAACTCCACTTGAATGGTAAGTCAAGTCCTACAATATGGAAATTCCGGGATTCCTTCAAATAACGCTTGCTCAATGATCTACTATGATCTGTGCACTGCGGTAATATATGGGTCAAGATAAGATGGTGATATAGTAAGCCTCAAGAGTAGTTCTGTACAACCCACTTGGATCATTACAAACGTAGCCATGAATAAGTATTCTCTCGAAATCATTGGAGTGTTTCTTCCGTATGTTTTTGTATCCAAGCAATGACTGTACGTCTCAACACTTGTACGGGAAATTCGAAAGTTCAGGGTCACGAGATTACTCTATTGGTCCTTGAGACGATCCTGCTCTTGATCTCTATGATATATCTGGGACCGGAATTGTTGTGGACACGGGATCGAGTATAAAATACAGGTTTCCAAGTCAAAGGCACGAGCCAGATCGCCAGAAATAGTAATATACAGCCCATTGCAGTGTCTTCAACCATGTCTGATGCATGCACGGCCAGGCCAATCCATGTTATTGGTAGCCACAACAGATTAGGAAAAGCAGGGGAATCAATGACCTAGGTCCGTTCATATTCAGATGGAAAGAATAGGGAAGATCAAGCTGGCCTCAAGTGACAGATACGTTGGCATCCCTCCTGAGTGGAAGGAGTTACATGCCTACTGCTTCAGCGAGACTGCTGGAGCTCAGGCAACGTTCATAGGATTGTGGCGCAAGAGCGATATACTCCTCTTCTTCATCTGCATGAGGTGACTACGAGGAAAGGAGTTTCATGTGAGTAAGGAGCGACGGGGTCTGGTGGATTTACCCAAGCAAAAGGAAACTGGTCGTGTGTGAGGCGGAAAGAGCTTGACGCATAGGGTAAACAAACAAATCAAGATGTAAATCATGGGCAGCAGCGCTTGGACTGTGACCCTCTTCTTTTCCCCAGAACAACATACTTACTATCCCCATTTATATATATCAGATTTTTATCTCATCGCTATCTTCTATTCCTATATGGTTACAGTCTAAGGACGACGTCACTCAGTAGTGGCAAATGCTTCGGCCATACCTTTATGATAGCAACGAGCGCTTATTGTTGCGGAAATCTTACCAAGAGTTCATCAAATATACCTACCGGCCTTCGCAGATATGATATAATCTACTTGATTACATCTTTGGACTCTACGTAATCGAGAGCGGTTGCAAACGACCACTGTAAGATATCAACCAGTCCAGATGATCATTGAGCCACAACCGGTCTCTTATCGGCGGGAGCCTGCGGGTCACCATCACCATACGTACAATGGCATTCAAGTCGTGGGAACTAGATAGACCTTGCGTTCAGAAATAGCCACGTGAGTCACTTTCCTGTCAATGTAAACTCAAAAGGTATCGACATCTGAGTCGTTACACAAGTCTTTGTTGAAGATGAAGCTGATGAGTCGAAGCTACTATTCAGAAATGGAGCCTTCAAAATTTGCAACCTTGCCTCCAAAATCTCGGCTTGTAACAGACCCTCTTGCCCTGACAATGAAGTCAAAATTCAAGGCCTGAATCTTCGATTTTCAGCCGCCAGAACAAGCCCTCTTTCTCATAGAGCTCCTCATTATTCTCTTTTACATCCACTAATACACACTATCCACCCCGCCGGAGAATACTTTGATCAATATGTTTCGTATATCTTCTTGATTTCCAAGGCCATTCGAATGTTAGCACCAATGTTTCAGACGTTGTGGTCGGCCCTAACTTGGCCCTTCCGCCTCATGTCGGGCTGCATCCAAAACCAGCTCATCCTCCTCCTCATCCTCCTCCTCCTCCCACTGCCTAGGCGGCCGCCAAAGATCCGGACGACGTTATATTATCAACTTGGACAGACCGCCGGTCGAAATGCATTGGCGTCACTACGTCTCGAGAAACGCCGCACGGAAAAACGAACAAGCACCTGACCCCGGCTACGACTTAGAGGATATATGGCCAACCCTTCCCAACTTCAAGATAAAACCCCTTACCAACAGTAGATGGCGCCAGTGCCTTTTTCGCCCTAAAGGTCTTCAATCTCATAAAGATTGGTGGTACCTGACGGCCTGTACCGCCTTTGAAAAGTACTACCCGATACTTGAGAGAAATGGTCGCCACAAGGTCACAGTCTTGGGCGGTGGCTCTCCCATCGGACTTTATTTTCTGCAGGAAGCTGCTCGTCAAGGTTGGCATATACAAAGCACTAGCTATATCGAGGTGTGCATTTTGATAAAGTTTCCTCCCTCAACCAAGTTCCTGACTGGATTACCAGTAGCCGACCTTACGTGTATCCTTGGTACGATCGAAGGTCTGTGGCCTGCATCATTGGGCGATCCATGTAACATGTTCAACAAACCTTGGCAGTCTACACCGAGTCTGCTGATGAACTTGAACAGATGCCTACCAATCTTCGACCACTACTGCCCCTGGCTTTTGATTTCAGTGTATTCATGTACAGTCAAGGCCTACCTCTATGTTCTTTTGTTCCTTGCGTTCGACGTTCTTGGCACACTCGAGCTCTATCCTGTGGATTGATAGAAAGCCTGGAGTGGCTGTGCTGTTATTCTCGTCTGCTTTTTCACTATTCCCATGCTTTTGATAGGATGATATCGTGATGTTCTACAGTGGTATTGATTAGTGTGGCAGTGTCTAATTGCCGAGATATTCTGTACCTTTTTGATTATATATAGACCATGTTCAATTCATCATTTTCTTTCAGACACTGGCGGATGATAAGAAAGAATGTAACGAAGGCTGATGGAACCTAGAAGAGCTCCAGTTTGTGCTGTGAGAGTTGGCCTGATGCGCAATATATTTGCTACTCGACCTGATCGACGGAATTGTCTTAGTCTGCGTTGAATTTGATCTTCATTCAAACCTCTGCTTGTTGACGGGATTGCGTCTCTTGTCCCCATGCAACCTGGACAATGTTGTGCTATGTAAGTCTAAGTAAAAGTCCAATGTAAACATGTTCTGCTGGCATCTAGCCTACAAGTACGACATGCATTAGGTCATAAACAATCTGCGATCCATTGTGCAACTAGAAATCAGTAAAAAGCCATGAGAGTCAATGTCCATCTACCCAGATTTGAGGCATCTGGAAATTTGTCTTTCACCCCATTCATCCGCCAAGGCCAGTCAGATTATTTGGCTGCTGGCATGAGGCTTGAGCCGAGGATAGTGCTGAGATAACCAAGGGTCTTTTTGGGGGAAGAGGGG